>OMNN01000153.1:0-27699 GCA_900302755.1 Chromis chromis | reverse complement strand
AGTTAGTGCAAAGAATTTTCTGAAGTGGCTAAAAGTGCACATGGAAGTGCTTCATTATTTAATCTGTTATTATAATAAAGCCATAAAGTAGCAGCAGAAGTCACTCAGCCTCAAAACTCAGGGCACTATTCCTTTTTCAGTTTTTTTTAATGGGAATAGTCATGACATTTCTCACATTAACAAAGTGTGACAAGAAATATAAAGCCAATGCACACTTTGACGGAGCAAAATGACTCATGCACCTCCATACATACGGACTGTCATTTTCATAAAAGCCCTCTTTTGAATCTGACTGACATTGATTGAATGCTTCAGATTTTCTCACTGAAGTTTAAAGACGTTTTCTTCCTCACTATATTAAAAAAATTACAGTTACTTTAAAACTGTTTCAACCATTTGAACTGTAAAGTGCAATACAGCTACAGTCAGAACACAGTGCATCAATAGAAGGTGATATGAAGGAAAATCTAAATGTCACCTCTTGGCTCTACCCAGCCAAAGGTTAGATTCTTGACTCCCTGCTGCCTCCTGTCATTAGGTTGCTTAGCAACGAGCTACAAGCTATAATTAGCTTAGCAAAATTAAGATTTCCATTTTGTTAACACAAAAACACTTATCTGAAAAGTGTCACATGCTCACTGAAAGAGATTCCAAAGGCATGCATTGAAATATGAGTGATTTTTTTTTCTGAAGACTTGGCATGCTACGGCTGTCGCCACTGAGTGAGATGTACAAGTGCAGCTGTTATAGCATACTTAATGAAAAATCATAAGATGGGGCATGATATCACCCTGTGAGCATCTGTCAAGTGTTATTCTCATATGTTTGTAGCATACTAATTTCAAAACTGTCTAAATATCCCTCTATCCCTTCATCCTCTTTATTCTTCATACATATCTACAGCGAGGAAAAATCTTCAAGGAACATTAACTCTTTTATTTCTTCTAACACCTTTTCTATGCATCCACCTACATTTCCATGAAGTTACAGGGCAGTAGTTTTATTTCACTGCATACGCCTTAAAACACTGTGATTTAAATTATTCTAGTTTTGTCTCCCCTGCAAGGTATTTAAGCATATACATTGAAAGCATCAATCCTGAGCCACTAAACTGCACTTAACCTTGTATCCCGACTATGATCCACCCAGTATATGCAACCTTCATCTATCCCTCCATCATTTTATCCATCAGTGCACCAGTGCATCCTACAACCACCACCCATCATGGACCAAACATGTAGTTATGATTTCAAGTGGAGGGCAGCAACACCAGCTCCTGCTGACGTGTTACCAGGCAGCAACGACAAGGTCACCAGGATCACATAATTAGCAGGGGTGACAAAAGACCCAGCAGGATCCAGCCCAGCATCCCCCAACCCTGACACAACATCACCAGCAAGGGACCTGCCTGCTGCCACTATGTGTTGTTACTTATCATACGTGTAACTAATACCTGTGTTTTTCTAGTAAAGTTACTGAACTATAGTCTTCTGCACCAAGACTGAATATGTTAACAGCTAACAGGATTTATATCACTGCAGAAGAAAAAAAATAGTCCTTTCTAAAGCTCAGTCCATTTATGGATTAACATGGAATTTAACAAACGTTCAATTGTATGTGTATCGAGTTGGAATGTTTTTTCTGGAGTGTGTGACCAGATTCAATCAACACAATCATTTAGTGACATCACTATAACGTTGACTAGTCCTGTCTCGTGCTTCAAGTCACTTTTTCAATAAATAACCAAGACCATGATCATAACTGATCATAATTCAGGCAGCATTTGTTTCTTTCAGCTTGTATTTGCTGTTGTTGCAGTGGTATATACATTTCTAGGGAAATTAATGTGAAAAAGAAATCCTACATACATTTTTCTTTCAGAACTAGGGCTGCAGCTAATGGTTGGCAATCAATTAATCCATCTACAAATTATCTCTAGAGTTGAACATTTGTCTGACCAACAGTCCAAAACTCAAAGATATTTACTTTATAATGACACAAGCGGGAAAAGCAACAAGTCAGCAGTTTGGGATTTTTGCTGAATAAATGATGTCAACAAAATAAATGTGTTTATTGAAAAATTCACAATAGGCAAAGAAATAATGTCATTTCAGGTTTTGTGGCTATAGATCATGATTGTATTAGAAGTGACTTGCAGGGATTTAATAAAAACTCATAAGCGGTCCATCATACAGGTATAATAGCCACATGTTAACGCAAAAATCTATTACAACACACAGATGTGGTCACACTTTTGTGCAGGTATCTGTGGACACGCACTTCCCGTACGTATGTGCCTTTGTGTCTGTCTCATCGTTAATGTACTTTTTTCTCATCCTCTGTCTGTCAGTCTGTCGGGGCCATCTGTGTGTATTTCCCCTTCGTGGCAACCTGCCTGACTGCATTTCTCTCCCCCCTTACTGTCGTATTTGCAGCAAAATGACTCCTGTCTAGATCAGTGTTCAGGATTTTCCTTGCAGCAAAGAAAAGACATAACCCTGTGTGTGTGTGTGTTTTGTGCATTCCCTGTTGAGTGGATGCTTTTGAGTTGAAGACGCTGGAAGCTGAGGAGATACTGCCAGAGACAGACGTCTGTAAGAATGGCAGCGCTGTTAATTAGAACATTCCCCTTGATGGGTCTCCACCTCAGCTCTGTTATGTAGGGCAGTAGTAGTGATTATAGAAGAATACACACACACACACAGACACACACATACACAAAAACACTTTACAGAAACAGCCATGGAAATAGAGAGATTTAGGGACTTAAAAAAGAAAACAACTCTCCTGAGTCTTTCAAAGGCTTTGTGTGTGAGAGTGTGTGTGTATGCATGTGTGTGAGCAGGTTTGTGAAATCACGTAACCACTTGTGTGTATATATTTATGGTTCTAGGCAAGTTCTGAATCCAGTGGAGGTTTTTTTTTGGAAGAATGATAAGACTCTAAAAGCTTCCAGCATCCTTGATGTTCTTGTATTCAATGCGTTCCCTCAGTGATCACTGGATCCATCCATCCCTCGCTTCCATCCATTCATTCAGGCAAAATTGTTTTTTTTCCTTTAGAACATTCAAACTGTAATAACAGCAACAATCACAACGGCTATGCTATCACAAAGGTGGGCCAAGCTTAAGGAGTGGCGGCCGCCTGTTGCCAGTGAAAACAGATTGTTGACGTCCATCATTTCACCTCTTTCCTGTCAGTGTTTGCTGTTTCTCCTTTTCCAAGATGGGAGAGTGGGAGTGTCAGCAGTGAACACATGAGTTAGCTGACTAATTGACTGAATACTGAGACTGGTGAGTTATGTGAAGGCGCAAGAGAGTTGTAGAAAAGCTGCTTCCACAGGAAAAATCTCTCAGCACAAATTGCATTTCATGGTGGAAGTAAACTATGCATTAGAGCTTTAATTACATTGTATTTGCTCATTTTGAAGGCCCAAATGCAAGACAAACAGTAGGTCAGAGAGGTTCAACAGCTGGCACCACAGCTTACACAAGAAACCTCTTACAGCTGCTGTCATCCAGCTGATAAATACAGTCATCAAAACAAACAAACACGCCTCTAAGACCAATGAACTTTATGTCTCAATTCATTGCATTTGCGTGGTGCAATTTAAATTCCAAGTTTGTTTATCTTCTGAGTTGTCCTCCTCTAAACCCCCATCAGACACCAAGCAGGTATTGCGAGTTAACACTTCACTAATGGTTCCCTTTTGGTTGCCATTAATTGCCCAGTGATTATCTTTACACTCTGCAAACAGTCACACGTCACCTTGTGTCACCACAAACTGGCTGTTGAAAAGCAGAGGATGGGGCAGAAGGAGTAGCTTGATTAAAAGAATACTAAATACGTCTAGGAAGATAAAGTGATCAATCCACTTATGAGTAAGAAGTAAGAAATACGCAGGACGGTTGTACTGTAAATATTTAGCTGCAAATAACTTACACTGCTAACAAGAATCAGACAGGATTGATACCACTCTCATGTCTGTACTTCAACTCAAAGTCTATTAGCTATTGTATAAAAAATCCAACAATTAACATCTCAAAAGCTGAGCAATTACCCAGTTTTATCTACTTTGTTAAATCTCTATTTTAACAGAATTATAACGCTAAAAAATGAAGCCTTTATGTGAAGGTAAATGGAAGTATTTCTTGGTGCAGTGATTCGCTGCAATCTTGCCATCATGACGAAGCTGTCGGGATTTTGTCCTCCAGCCCTCAGCATTAAAGCAAATAAGCAAACTATTCTACAATTCAACAATTTCACTTAGCAAACGCTTTTATCCAAAGCGACGTACATCTGAGAGTAGATACAACACAAGCAAGGATCTAGTCAGGAGAAAACAACCTGGATAAGTGCCATAAAACAATTCTATTAACATGATTCTACAACACAATGATATCTCACACTGTGTTTAACTCAGTTTCTGTATGGCTTAAAAAAACACACAAGTCACTTGTCGGCTGAAATCAGAGATCGATCACAAACATCCTACATTTTGTTTCTTTACTAGATCACAACCAAACAGTTCATTAGCCTTTGTGGTTATAAATGAGTGAAGAACAAGAGAGATGGAGATTTAGCCTCCTTGGCAGGGATAACTGGAGAAAAAGTGGAGTAAATATTTAAAGATTTATAACTTGTGCAGATGAAGTTAAAAGCACAACTCACAGAAGAGAAGTTATTGTCTCCTCCTGTGGAAGAGTAGCAAGACAAAGACAGGGGATGGGGCTATGTGACACCTCTGTCTGTTGACTCTACACGTGTGTAGTATTTAATTAGCTGTAATCCAATTGAGGGACACAGCTTCCTGTTAAAAGAGGTGCAAAGGGTAGAAATAAACAGCTTACAAGACTATTAAATCCTACACATGCAGTCTGCAGCCTATAGGACTGACCTTACTGACACACTGAGCATCAATCCACTCCTCAGGTGTGACTTGACCTCAGGGAACTGCTTCATGTTTGTGCTGCTTTAGCTTTGTCAGATCTATGAAAGAGCGTTTGCCGGATATTGGTGGTTATCAAAGCTGAGAAAATAGGAAGAGAAACGCAGAAAGAGGTGGGAAATTGAAAGGATGAAAGAGTGAGAGAGAAAAGACACGCAGAATAAGAGAAAAAGGCTATTTTGGTTGTTAAAAAAAACCTGTCTTATCTTATCTCACTTTTATCATATCTTGCCCAGGGGTGTCATTAAGGGAAGTTTTCTGAAAAATGTCGTTTTCAAGGGAGATCAAAAAAACGGCTAGCATGTGTTTCTAACTAGAACACCAGCACACACAGGGAACATGGTGTTATTAGGTTATTATGATAGTGATCTCTTTCTCTCATCAAAGCCTCTGTTTCAAAACCACCCATGAGCCAAAGGTGTCAGCTTGTAAAGGCTCTCGCTCCAAACCTCATCCAAATCGTCATCCAAGCCTGCTATCATGCAGATAAATGAAATTCTGTATATACATGATTTAGAACAATTGGTTTGAGGGGTACAACAGTTGGTTGATGCAGAAGGCATGGGCTTTTTTGAGGAATAAATAAAGCTGAGTGGTCAAAAAAGACTGATTGGAACATGGCTGAAAACCATGGCAACAGACTCCTTAGTAAACAGTTTATGGAAGCCCAGTAGGAAACCCGGCGGTTGGGTAAAGACAGCCTTGCGCTAATCAGTGCATACCAACACCTCCAGTGCCCAAACCTCCATGAATTTCTCAGGAACAGATGTGTCAGCCCCTACTCTGTGCTGCTGCACTGTCTCAGCCAATCAGAACTGTATTCCTCAAAGAGAATATCTGCATAAATTATTGTGTGTGGATGCATGTCTGCTTAGTGGGCTACAATATATTTTAATGTATTCAGAAATCCTGTCAGAACCAAAAGTTACTCTCCTTGAGTTAAAAAAAAAAAAAAAAGGCACAACTCCACACTCTACACTGGATGCATGACAAGTTCTTTCTTGTCTTTGTGTGCAGATGCAACCTCCCGACAAAAAGGTCAAACTCTCAAACAACTCCACCTCGTGCTCCGGCACAACTGCAGAATTTTAACACTACTATAAAAGTCCAATACCTTCGCTCTCCAAAACCAGGCAAACACAGCACAGCACATGTGAATCCATGCCTGCGCACACATGTGCAGATGTGCACAGGCTCTCACTCACACACACACTTAGGCAGGCCGTCTTCCCTGAGCAACTTTTAGCCTCCTTCTTCCCACAGTCTGTTCTTCGCCCCAGTGCAACCATAATGCATAATTCACCCGTATCATTTATCAAAATAATCATCCACTGGGGCAAACAGAGAAGCTTGGTGGCGAAGTAGCTCATCTGAGGTCAAGGGGAGTCATCTTTCAGCGACTGCTCTGCACTGTGGGTTGCTGGTGAGGTGGCCGTGGCGACTGTGGATGGGAAAAGGTGGGAGGCATGGGGGCGCTGCCAGTGCAGATGCCCGCAGACAGACCGCCTTGCCTGAGAGCTGCCGGAGCCTCAGACAGCTCTCTCCATCACCCCCTCCAACTCTCCCTCCCCTCCCATTGCCATCTGTGAAGCGCACACACACATACACACACGCATACATACACACAGAAACACAGCACCCACTAACTAAGAGGCAGAGGAACACTTAGCCACGTTAGCAGCCTTACTAAGACCGCTGTGCAGGGTAACTGCTGACATGCTTTAAAAAGACCAAGAGAGAGTGAGAGTTAGTAAAAAAAAAAAAAAGGGAGGGAGGGAGGTAAGCAGAGTTGCTGAGCCAGATGGCTGGTTTAAGCTAAGCTAAGCGCTGAAGAAGATTGAGATACCAGCCAGGTGAATTTTCCTCTCGATTTTTTTTGACATGTGGGCACAGGCGAGCTGGCTGGGGTTGACAGAGGTGCCATGTTTTCGAGAAGCAGCTACAGTGTGGCATGTGCAGCCGCGCTGATAGTGCGACTGTTTATGTGTGTGAATATGTATGTGTCTGTTATTCTGGGTTTTTTTTCCATGTCCATATGGGCAGTATGTGTGCGAGCATGGTCACATTTTATTTATTTTTTAATGCATGTGTGTGGGTGTGTCTCATGTATGGTAAGTCGTGGCAGTTTAGCCCGGGGTTGGCGTCAATTACAGTGGTGTTGACAAGTGTAATGACAGAGTTAAGGCGCTCTAATAGGCAAGACTGTCACAGAGACGAGCAAGCTACCGTTTTCTACATTCTTCCCCTCTATTTTCTTCCCTCCCTTCCGTGTGCTATTCTTACTTCCCCTCTCTTGTCTTTTCCATTATTTTCTCCAATTTTTACTTCTCACATACGTATATTGTCAGATTAAAAAGGTCATGGAAGGTGAAGATGAGCTTCTCAAAGCTATCACCACATTTTCTTTGCACCCACAGAATTTCTGTCCAGCTGTCAAGGATGAAGCCAAACTTTTTTTTTCTTTTGGGGACCTAATCTGGACTCAGCCGTGTAGACTCAACCACAATGTGGGTGAAGAGGCACTGATTTCACACTGATGTTTAATCTCTTTGATGCGGGTGAAGGTAAAGTGGAATTTCATTTTATCAAAGTGTGAGACATTTGCACACTTTAATATTTAATTCAGTCAAAGGAGCGCTGCGTGGTAACTCTTGCAGACAACAACAAGACACGAACAACTGCAAAACAGGAGTTAGCTTTTGACTAGACTAAATGTTTGCAGAGGTTTCAAGCTGACTAAAAATCCCACATCAGCGCATCTTTTCTCATCTGACTGTACCAAGATGTTGAAAGTTTGGTCTTGGACAGCTCGATTTGAGCAAAATAAGCTTGCAAACTTGCAGGAAATGATGCAGTAATTTGCCCGCCGTTATTGCTTTCAATAAATCCTCATATTTTTGATTATTTAGAGACATATTTAAGAGTAGTCTTAACTGCCTAACAGTGGGTAGCTATTGCATCGATCTGGGATGGCGAGTCAAATCTGCCGTTAATAATTAATGATTAGTCTGGGAGAGGCAAATGCATTTCGTGATCACTTCGGTGAACGGAGACAGTGCAGATTTGCTCATAGAGGATAAAAGTGCTCTTGCATAGATGAGCTGCATAGACACACAGAATCACACAAAGACACACACACATTTATGTGCACACAGTTGCATTGGCTCTAATCTGTAATGCATCCAATATGTGGAGCTATTGGCCAGCACTCTGGGAGGCAAAGCTACATGGCACACAGAAACCTGCACGCTAGTCTCCATACAGCTATCCAATCAGCATCTTGCCCAGCTCCAATGCCAGTGGGCCAATCAATGTCCCAGATGCAGCCCACTCCCCAACCCCCCACAAAAATGGACACATATCTACAACACACACACACACACACAACAATCCAGCTGTGATTCTTGGACGTAATCCAAGTCGCCTGTCTGGTGTGTGGTGCAAGGTGGCATCTATGTGTGTGTGTGTGAAAGAGATGATCTGCTATCATAAAAAGAGAGCAGCTTCATATCAGTGATCATTGTTGCCCCCACACAAAACGGAGCACACTGAACACTGAAACACTGAAAGAGTGCTGGTCACTGGGCAAAAAAGTGACAGAACAACAGACACACAAGTGAGAATTAGACAACAACAGAGAGACAGTGAGAGAAAAGAAACGTGACTGAGAGCCACAAAAAAAGCAAGCAGTCACTGAATCATTCTCACACACAACGCTTTGGCCCAGATCAGCCAGAGAGATAAAGGAAGAGGATTACACACTGGCTGAAAGACTTATCCTGACTCTCATTTGACTCTCTGCCACTTCTACAAAGTCACCCTGGACAATGGAACTATCCGTTAGCATAGTGATTAGGAAAAAAAGCACGCAAGTACAATTGTGGAGTATTCAGACTGATGTGGAGGTTATGCAAACAACTGGAAATCAAAGATAAAGGTCAAGATTTGCAGAAAAGGTACAAGGAAAAGGGAAAAGTGGAGCCTGAGCTTAGTGGTGATGTGCTGTTTACATGTTTCTGGACAGGACTTACCAGTTGTACAGACAGCTGATTTAATGCCATTTAGGAGTGCAGGTGTCATTCAGCTCCAGCCAAGCTTGGAAGGCCATTTAGGAGTCAACAGTACCTGTTAGAGTTAAGCACAAAGGAAAATCCGTATTAGTTTCATTGTAAATAGAAGTTATTTTGGGGTCTTGTTTTTGTAGTTTTCAGACTTTGAAACATGGGAAATTGCTACAACATAGTCTGACAAGAAATGCAAGCATTCAGTCAGGTTGGATTCAAACCACCAGGAATAAATTGCTGTATTTTGAGGTAAAACCAAAGTGAGAGTTCCTAAAATGTTGGTTCCTGGAAAAACTGTAGGTGTGCACAACTAGACCTTTTAAACAGTTTTACCTTTTTTTTGTCCCAAACATGTTTGTCTCTGTGGTTTGCTTAGAAAATGGATGAGTGAGAGTGTGTGTCTCTTATTAACATTGATAGGAATGTCACGTAACTTACAAACCAGGTTGTAAAAAAACTTTCACTGTGTGCTTGCTAACCTCAATAGGACACAAAATGTCCGCCCGGCCATTTCTGGTGTTGTCTGTTCTGTCATAAAGTGAACGAACAGCGTGCTATTTAGGTAAAAGATTCAGTGATTATGACAACTGTGATATGTTTTAACATATTTTCCCTTCAATTTCTTACCTCTCCTCTATGCTACCTGTAGGTAACCATGCGGTTTTAGATCCAGGAAGTGCCAAACCAGACTCCGCCCATTCAAACTCCTTTTATGGAGATGTTTCTGGGGGAATGTGCCACACACAACAGGTGGAGGGGGAGGATGAGATGCATTTTGAGAATTGAGAAGTTTGTTTTGTTTTTTTGAGTAGTTTTTGCTGTGATTAGTATTTTCAAAATGATTACTATAGAAATTATTAACTTATATTTATCTATTGAATAACAGATACATCGCTGTTGAGGTAAGTGGACAGTTCACTGGTATTTCCTGAGGTAGGAGGAGTGCCCTAACTTAAAGGGTCAGCACAAAAACTTCAAACAAAGGTCAAATTATGTAATTTTTCTTTTTTACTTTACATCACAAAGTACGTACTGTTTCATGCGGTATGCAAACAATTGGGAAATACTACTTATTCATAATTATGCACCTTAACCTTTAACCGTCACAGTCTTTAGTGCAAAATTAATTGTCGTCTGTCTGTGTGCTTTTGGTGGCTACGCTTGTTTATATTCGCACAAGACACTGTGACGTATGTAACATAACTGCGCAGAGGATTGTGGGTCACAGTGGTATACTACATACTATATTCAAAATAATGTATATTGGGACATACTAAATCGTTTTCTGCCGAACTATATACTATGGTGATATGGACATCGCAATGCACCCCAAGTCTTGACCAATGCTATTGCAACATTTTTGTAAAATACTATTATTAATATTATACAAATTACAATGGCTCTAGAAAAAAAGTTGGATGACTGATAAAGTTACCAATATTAAGGTCCAGCTATGCCTGATTTAAATTTCTTGGGAATCCAACTTATATTCTGTAAAGATAATTCAGTCTGGACCAAAAGGGTGGACTGGCCATCCCCTTTAACAATCATGTCCTACTGCTAGTGACTAAAAAATGCTTCATTAATGTGTATTTGTGAAAACATTTGTTTTCACAGGCTGCATGTATTTGGACTAATCAGAATATGCATTAAGATACAGGCTTGTATCTTTTCCAGGTGGCAGGAAGAGTTGGTGTGCTTTCACTTTCCATAGCAGGTGGCTGACAGTGATGCTTCTTTCTGATGACCCTAAATAGCTTATTGATTTCTGCAAAAGCAGGACTGAACAGACTGCAATTTCTTTTTCCTGCCCACCTCCTTTTGTGTTTTTCTTCTTCCAAGCCATTGGAATTATCAGGGTCAGGTTTATTGTGGTATAAAAAAATCTTGTTTACTCACTCTGGCTTCTGCTGAAAATAAAAACACGAACATACACAAACACATAAAAACCCTGGCTACGGTGTGTGTCTGCTCTGTGTTAGTGTCTTAGAGCACCCGTGGAGAAACTTATCCAAAAGGGTCAAAGGCATAATGGTTTATAATCTCCTTGTGGACAACCTTCCCACCCAGCAACACTGCTACTTCCAACAAAGACCTTGGCCTCGGCCCTCAGCTTTCACTTCCCCTCCCTGGCTTACACCAGCAGACCTCAGTCGACTGGTCCATTGTCAAACTGCCTATCGACTTGTTAGATGAATTCAGATTTCACATGTCAATTAAATGAGTGTTGCCCTGGTGATTAGCAGATCCCACTAATTGTCGCTCCCTCGGTCCCTCCTCCTCTTTCCTACACTTTTTTTTGCCTCCTTCCCCTCCTCCTCTAGCTCTCCTGCCATTTTCCACATGGAGGAGCAGGGAATGGGGCTTTGTGCCGTTGGGCCCCATGCCCCATGTCAAAGATGGCTCCTCAGCCTCTTCCCCCAGCCACGCTCCTCCTCTGAGACTCCCAGATCCTGTTTCTGAACTCTGGGGTGCAAGGAATAGATGGGCATACAGGGTGTGTATGTGTCCATGTGTTTAGGGCACATATAGATCACCCAAGCGTGAAGACGCGTATAGGGCTGAGTGGATATGCATTTCATCCTGTTTGAGGCTGAAGTACCAAGACATAGGACAGGACGCTCACAAACATCCAGTGTTACAATCCAATGCACCTCGCAGACATTAGCACACAAACACACTGGTTGTGACACACACTCCCACACGTGCATCCTGGCAGATAATTACCCCAACAGCCTCTGGAGAGCAGAACGCCCATGTGGGCCCCATAACCGCTTTAGACAAGGGCCATGGCACACCCAAGACCCTCCTTCTTTGTCTATCTCCCAAGCCATGTGTTTGTTTTACTTGACTCAATGAACTTGATCTGTGGATCTTCACAGTATTTTGTTCTCTGTGTATCCCAGTGGTGTTGGAATATAGGATGCTAAATAAAGTCATGGAACAACACCCCCTTGAAAATGAAAACAGTTTTCTGTATTCGTGATCTAACCGCCCACTTATGTTTTCAACTCCAAGAAAATGATATACCTTCACTTTCATTTTATTTCCATAGCACAGACATCCACACTTTATCAAAGTAAATGGAACACTTAAGTAGACATGCATTGGTGTGTAATCTAATATATAACATTTTCTTTGAAAAGTGCACCTTATTTAACAATATTTCTATACTTCACTGCTTGGAAATGTTTCAATGGCTGATCAAATAAACTCTCAAGATCCTGTTAAAGTTGTTTGCGTGCTTCCAGCTTGGCTTGCTCAAATTCTAGAACTACAAAATCTTCATGAAATTATTGCATATTCTGTGAGTCACCCTTTTCAATTCCAACCTAAGTAGTTACTGCAGGTGTTGGATGAATGCATTGAAGTAAAAACTGGGATATTTCCCACACGCACATCAATACACCCACACACATATGCCCTGCTCTGATCACTTTGACAAGTGTGTCATGCTGGCTCTATCTGAGAACTCTACAATATTGGGATTTTGAAACCGTTGAAAGCAAGCAAGACGTAAAACTCCCCTCCAGTCTGAAGCAGAGCTCTAATCATCCCTAATCACAATTAAACACAGTGGACAACAGCTCCAAACAGTGGATGACATCTTAAAACTGTGTGAATGGTCCCTGCACCCAGCAGCCCCCCCACCCCATCACCTAATGTTCAACACTAACCAACCATCACACAGACCTACATTCATAGGCCGAGCCACAATGGAAAACACTGCAGCAGGCCAGTCCAGCCCAGACGGTTTCGTTTGCACTTTATCAGACCATACAAAACAGCAACGCCTCATTGAGCCACAATTTGCTGCTAGTTTCCTACAAGAAGCAAAACAAAGAATGGGGCGGCCTGGTCTTCCTTTTTGTGCCAAAGCAGCGGACCAGAGAGAGAGCACACACACACACACACACACACACACACACACTCACACACACCTACAAACACTCACACACACACACACACACACACACAGACAGCCAGAGTCGGGGAAGTACTGACAGGGAGAAGAAAAAGTGAGAACAGCAGAACAACACACTCCAGAACACGTCTGTCACATCCTTCAAAGCACATCACTAGTAAGCTGCTGAGCTGCACAGCCTTAAACAGGGACACTGCACACCAGCAACACAAATAACAAATCTCTAATTTTACTCTTGTTAGAGAAAAAGTAAGTGGGGAAAGAGTTTGTTGGTGAAAATGTAAGTTTTCCCCCCAAGTAAAAAACTATTTCAACTTTAGTTCCTTACATCGACCTTGCCACAGCAGCTACAGGAGAGAACAATGGCTTGTCCTCATGACTGGGTCATGGACATGGCAGCGTTTAAAAACCGCTTGGGGACAAAATACTTCTGCTGGGGCAATCGCTCTGCTTTTCCCTCCCTCTGCTTCTCTCATCGCAGTCCCTCTTTCGCTCTTGTTGTCTCTCTCACTCTTCCTCTCCAGTTTTACTACCACAATAATTCCTGAGTGAGTAAGTGAGTGTGTTTTGTGTGCGTGAGCCAGCCAAGGCTGAAGTCCTGTTTGTGCATTTGTGTAGTCATGCGAAAGCGCGTGTGAATGAGTGTGTTGCTCGTGGATGAGTGCTGCAGCAGTGAGTGTGCTGAGGGAGACAGAAGTCTGCAAAGCGAGAGGAGCTTACTTACAGTCAGGCTATCAAACAGACAAAAAGCCACAGTTAGGGAGTTTGGCTGTGTCTGGCCCAGCACACGCAACATGGCTAAATAAAAAGAAACTCTGAAACCGCTGCAATTATCTTTGGAATGAGGGTAATGCAAATGACACAGTCATGTCTGAAGGATAAAGGCTCTGCATAAAACTGGATAAATAAACAAAGGCAAAGAGCTGCTTTACAGTGAATACATAAGACCAGATTCATTAGCATACAAATCAAGATCAAAATGCTTTCTCGATTTCAGTACATCACAGCCTATTCCTCAAAGAATTCCTTATCAGAGTACAGTCAAGTGCACCCTGCCAAACCCCCTTATCCCTTCAACCACCTCAAACATTACAGTGCAATTTGAAACAGAGAAGAACAGCCCCTCTGGCAGAGTAAATAACGTTGCCATGACAACGTGAAGAAGTTCAACTCCTGACAAGAAAGGTGCAGATGATGTGCTGATTGTGCGGAGCGTGTGAGAGCGTTTCTCCCTTCTCCAACTTACCCCACCCTAACCGTGCTATACCCTCTTTTAGCTGGCAGCTGTTGGTCCTAGTACAGGATGGGTGTGTGTTGTTGTGTCTGCCTGACTGTGAATGAATAAATTATGAGAGTTTTGGACCTTTGGGACAGGACCAAGCTGCCGGTCTTGCCCGCTGTAGCTCTTCTGTCCTGCCAGTACGGCAAAAAGGGTTGGAGATGACCACTAATTGGAAGTGGCGCAGTGATCTGATGACACTGCAGGGATACTTTGGTTTGTCACAACGTGTAAAGGCCCTCACATTTCAGGGGTGGCTGCCTTCAAGGAGGAGTTAATCAATGCACAGCTTAACGCAGACTACTCGAGACAGAGCACAGTTGCTGGTCCCGGGGTAACTGGGGTTAAAATCAGCGAGAGATTTGAGGAAAACACTTACTTCCCCTGTACCGGTATATTATGTCAACACTGTCATCTAAAGCAGACAGAGCGCTAGACAAGCTGATGATTTTAGTATCTTACCTCAGCCGTAGCTGGATAGCAGACAGCACCCCTTTAAGCAGAAAGCCATGATAGAGAGCCTGTAAAAGTGAAGATAAAAATGCATAAGCTCTAAGCATCAATCATGGTCAGAAAATAGTGATTCCATACACAATCGATTTCCATGGTATCTTCGCTCCCTACAGCAAATATGATACTATTTCCCAACTATTTTCTTCACACTCATGAAGACATTTGATATGGGGCACAGAAAGATGGAAGAAGAAAAAAGGTGAGTGTGTCTGGGTACATTCACGAGCCCAATCACTTCATATGTTCACATCTAATTCCTTTTTTAAGGCAAAAAGCGTCTGATAGAATAAACTTCCCCTGTCTAAACCCACTCTCCTCTCTCTGTTTATTTTTTTCCTACTTTCTCTCACACACATGCACATTAACAGCCACCCTTTACAGTGTGCTACACGTACTTGTAAAGTTGTGATTTACACTTGTGTACTAAAAACAGCTTGACAAACAAACACATTAAAAACACAAATGCTGAGGTCTTCAGCGTGAGCTAGTGGTGGGGCAAATTTATTGAGGCGTCCTAAATGTAATAGCGAGACCAAAACTTGTTAAAAGCTTGAGCACCAAAAACTTTTTTTTTTCACAGGATGAACTTCAGCTACAAGGTGAAATCTGACAGTTACCCTCAGATAACCCTCTACCACACATAAAACCTGTGTTGTAAGTTTCCTCCAAGACCACCATTGGTGTTTCTCTAAGTGAAATTAAGATCCTTAGAAACCAATTTACTTTGTAAACACACCATGCAAATCTTGTTTGCAATGTTGGGGGTCTGCAGGCACAGCAGTTGGTTGCAGGAGGGATGAGGACGGAGATCTACTGGGGTGTCTCCTGGACCACTATACATACATAAACACACACAGTACTCAACCCTGCACCCACTGACTGTGTCACCCACACCCCCCCGCAGGCCCGCCACCCCCAGGGAGAGCGCCCACCTCCTGACCTTCTCCAACAAGGAGGTCAAAGGGAATTTAACACGAGGATCCCACATTCCTCCAAGGTGATAATTGCTGTAGCTGCTGGCAGGGGGCCATCAGGCGCAGGGTAAACAAGCAATGACTCTCTATGCACCCCCCATTCCCACCCTGCTAAACAGTATGCATGACTGTGACCGGGGTAAATTATGCCATCAAGTCTAGCGTGACAGCATGTCACCCATCACAGTGCAGTGGGTCTGTTTGGTGTCTGAGCACCCAGGTGTTTCAGTTAACTGTAACTAAACCATCAGCAAGACAAGCCACTTCACACATTCTGTCAGCTACAAACTAGGGGCTAAAGGCTAGCTGCATTACTTAGACTGCTGGCAGTGAACTAAGCTAAGCAGAGGAACCACTAAGAACAACAGATTGGCGATAGAACAAATAAATGAAAATCTGTGCAGCAGAATCACGCTTTCTCCTCTTTAGCTCTACAGACCTGGGAGCAGACAAGGAGAAGGGATGGATGGAGGTAGAGAAACAGTGAGGGTCTTATCCTTATCAAATTGCCCACATGTTCATTTTTTATTGATTAATTTTATTATCGATCTAAGGAAAATTTAGCAGCTTAATTCAAATTACAAAATCACACTGCTTGTGTACAACAAGTAAAGTAATCTGGATGGATAAGGTTGATGATACTGATTTGTTTTACTGTCAACAAGTTTCCTAAAAACACTAAACCCAACATTGAATTGATCCTACTTAAAAAAAATTTTTTTGTGAAGTCATATCCTGATGCTATAGCTTATTCCTTTGTGGTCTAGACCCCTGCTGTTGGCCACAATCTATTAAAGACACATCAGTGAGCCACACCATTGCATGGGGTTTCATGTTCCATCGTTACAACGGGCACAGGCACTGTAGTCCTGAAGGTTTTAAAGTGCACCAAATGTGTATTGTTCTGTAGCTGAATATAGCCACCACTAAATGCACTTTGTTCTCCTGTTAGGAAGTCTAACTGTAGTTACACTGTACCTATTTGTGACCTGTTTTTAAAGATGTATGTCTTCCCTTAAAAGAAAATGGCTGAGGTAGAGAGCTAGAGAAGTGCACTTCCCTTTTAAATTACAACTATTGTGGCAAATGCATAGACATTGAATACATCTAGAGGGTGTATCCAAATTTGAGCAAAGCCGGATTTATTGGTATTGTTTGAAGCCCTGATAAAAGAGAAAAAAGCAAGTGATATTGAAACTATTATATTGCTAAAGCTCATGTATTATTGTTGCTTTTATTGTTATTAGTGGCAGTAGTAGTGGTGGTAGTAGTAGTAGTAATGATAGTAGTAGAGGTATGTTTGTTTCTGTACTGCAGTCATCCATGGTTTACTCCTAACCAATGAAAGAAATCTCTGGAGTGTTTTAAAAGTATTTTAAGCCAGAAGAAGTTTGATAAATAGTTTTCATTCTTAAGTTTGCGAGTAGAAGTAAAAGTTAAGCATTTTTTTACTTAAGTCCAATTTTTGGCGTTTTAGAAGTTTGATAAACACAGGCCCTGTTCTCTGCCCACATGTGGTCCCCCCAGCCACACACTACGGCTTGGGGAGGTTATAAAAGCCGGAGGGGTGATTAAAAAGCAGGAATAATGGCCTCCACAAAACTAGGAATGCGTTTAACTGCTACAACGGTTCCAGAATTGTTCAAAATCGGACTGCCATTAATATCTGGAATTATTATACCGCTCTTGAGCAGGGAACATTACAGGGGTTTTAACGTGGTTTTTCAAAGGAACTGGCCCTGGGAAAACATGAGAAGCATAGGCAGGATGTAGTGTAGGTTTATGATTTATGTCTGAGGATGACCCAGGAGGATTTAGGTTGAGTATATCTAGAGCTGTGCTGACCTACCCACCGGTTCTGTATTGTTGGAGTTTGGTGGATCCTCCTAAATCCAGGATTAGAAAAGTCAAATATACAAACACCTTCACCTCTCTGCTCTTTCTCACATACAGACACACCAAGAAGAGGGAGAGGTTGAAAGAGTTACAATTGGCTGCTGCCTGCCTGCTAAGCATGCCCAAACCCCAAACCCCATCACTTTCCTCATTACTGGAGCTTCATGGCTTTTTAGGGCTCTGTGCTTTATCTGGGATTTCACATTTCCCAGCCTGCCACTTGACATGGCTCACCCAGCTGCCAGCAATCAAGTAGCAGTGGGCAGCGGTGGGGCCGGCTGAGTCTTCAGGCTGCACCTTGATTTGAGAATTGCACATCACAGCCACTGGCCCTGCTAAGCTTCGGTAATTACAGGCCACACATCCCATCGTGCCTCCAACCCCATTTCTACCCCACATCATACACTGACCTGGCATAATGGGTGGAGGGGAAAGGGGGGCGCACACAGAGAGATAGAGATGGTCACGGGTCAGGGGTGGATTCTAGGGATGGGGATCTGTGCCTCAAAAGGCATTAAGTCTGTGACAGAGTTGGAGAAAGAAGTGATAACACGTTCTGCAAAGCACCCCTACTGTCAATCTTAGATTGTTGCATATGGGACATCCTATTATGTGTTTATGCATGCCTGTGTGTTAGTGTGTGTGTGTGTGTGCATGCTTGCACCTACAGTACACACATTGTATGTGTGTGTGCCTAATTGAGAGGTAAGCAAAAAAGTTGCCTTTAAAGTTGCCAATAAATATCCTGCCAGTAATGTTAAACACCTGCCCGTAAAGCCCAGAGGAATGCTAAATGAAACCAAGTTTCAGAGCCTGTCTCCTGTCTGGGGTCTCAAGTCAAGACAGCAGGATTTGTAATGGCTGTAACCAGGATTATTGAGTTCAAGCAGAACAGCCAGGAAGCAAGAAAAAACATGACATGGTCAGCACCACTGCTTTCCCTCCCTCTAAAGGCCAGCACAATGAGCTGTGTGTCCCCTTTACAGTACAGATATATTCCAGATTATTCCTCAGCTTAGTTACACAGCAGAGTCTTGGCATCAAAAACATGTCAAAACACGTCATGGCAGGATTTTTTTTTTTACTGCTGCCATTACAGCTGAATGATCAAAGCAATTCATTGAGTGTTGTGTAATACTAGTGGACACATGGGTGTTTAAACAAAAAGTGTTCCCAATTTCTTTGTTCAAGTGTGAGTCAGATAAAGTAAGACAGATGATTACCGCAACTCAAAACATGCTCCCCTGATCTTCCCACCCCGGTGTCACACACCAGTAACCATCTCATACCCACACGCACACACACACATGCTGCCTGTACACGGACAAAGACGTATGCCCTAATGCACATACATTCACAAATATACAATGGCAGGGCAGGAAGAGGCTCTTTCGGTGCCTCCAGGGGTGAAAGAGAGCATCTGACCCCAGAAGCCAGAGACGCTGTCATTTGGCCTCATCTCTGGTTTCGATTCCCTAAACTCCTGACGCCTTCCTCCCGCTGCACCTGTCGAGCGCCAATAGACCCCCTGCCCAGACCCTTTCACCACCGAGAATATATGGCTCTGCTCCCGGGTCCAGTCTGGCTAATTACTACTGGCCTCAAACTGGCCCCAAATGCCACACCGGGACGGGGCGTTTAGCTGCTGTTGCCACCCTGAGGCCCAGCTCAGCAGTCCTCCCTCTTTCTGGTGCCTCTCCATTCCTCAACAAGGGCCAGATAAGGCTGACCGAGCACAAGCATTTACTTCCAGAGTCACAGGCTGCCCCATTCAACCCAGAGATTAAGCACTGCTGTCTACACGCAACCATGAATAATGAAGCTATCACTCCAGACAGGCAGGCAACAGCAGTGTGAGTTATATACACCAGTAATCCTATAGGCTGCTGCACACACGTGCCAAACATATACAGTAGCAGCAACCACTGTACAGCTCATGCATTATTTCACATTGCAGAAGACTCGCTTGCAGCCAATTAAAGATCTTTAGTGGTTTCGAGATTTAGCATAAGATCTTTAACTTAGCTTTACTGCTATCTTACAATAGGACAATTCAGTGATGTGAAAAGCCGAGGGGCCCAGGTGCCAAGAAGTGTTATGTGGCCCCACTACACACTAATTTTGCACAAGTGCCTTTGGAAACTACTTCAACTCCATTCAGAGAGGAGTCGGGAGTAATGTGCATTAAATGTAAAGCAGCATGGCTGTACCATAAGTCATTAGCTTAATGTATCCGTGGAAACATGAATTAAAATACCTCTGAATGAGGAAACATTTCAGTTAGAAAATGTGGGCTAAAGGTCAGTAACATCTGACACTTTGAGCTATTACCTGGCAGTAAACCAGTAGTAGTAGTAGTAGTAATAATAATTTGACAAGAGTTGATGATTGGTATTTGAAGCTGTGTCTGTATAATATCATAAATAATTATTACCTGTAGACAAAGTATGACCTCTACACCTCATGACAATCTGAGTGCTGACAGTCAGGACAGCAGGTGGTGAAGTGATGCTAGCAGCCCGTTCATCATCTTCAAAACAAATGTCCATCTGCCCATCTTGCATGGACTGGCAGCTTTTTTTATGTGATGAGAATTACTTTATTAAGACTTTAAAGTTAGGTGGTGTAGTGTAATGTAAGTTTGTGCATTTAAACCATTTATTATTTGCAGTGCAGTTGGATTTTCAGAGTATTAAAATGTTTATTATTATTTTACTTACAAGATGACATAAAAAACAAAACAAATGGATCATTATTACCACAGCATAATATTAATCATATGTGGGTTTTTATTTTATTCCAACTCCCTCTAAACTTGCAACCCTGGTATTCTGCATCTTTCACATCTTTAATTGTGGAACAAGACAGTCCCTCAATCGGCCTCTAAACAACAGCAGGCTGTACCTGACGTGAGGGTGGATAATAGCAGACATCACGTGACTGCAGCACTTTCCGTCTGGACGCACGGCAGGGTCTGTCAGAGCCTCCCTGGTGAGGACGACACACACACACGGATAAAAATAGACGCCATTCATGTGTTGAGGGAGACGCTCGCAAAGCTGCATAATAACCGTCCAACTTGTTAAACTTCACGTGAACCGCTTGTTTTTATTACTGTCACCGTCACACACCCGCCTCTGAATAACCCGCCCAGTTTATTCTTTTATTCAGAATGCGCAAAAGCGCACCTACCAACCCCGCACGGATCCCACTCCTCTCTTCTGCACTTGCCATTCAAGACAGAGGTGTTTTCTGCTCTATCGCACCACACACCTCAACCCCCCGTCTCATAAGAGCGACACCGACCAAATTCCTTAATCCACACAGTAAGTCTTATCGCCTCTGCTCTGCGCTGCGTCACCGGCTTCAGACAGGGGCAAAGTATGGCACCATATCTGAACTTGCATGAATGAAAGTGACGGCATTAAAGCACTCAGTCAGCAGGCGACTCACTCAGCCTCCCGTGCGTCTGTCTGTCTCGCCTGTGTGGCGCTCTCCTGCATCCTTCAGTGAGCATCACTTTGTGGAGCCGGTGCGAGGCATCCTCCCTTACAAACACCGGGTCCTGGACATCCTAGACAGTCCGTCCTGCGACATATTTTTAGTTTGGACCCGTTGATGTCACTTCCTGCCTGGGTAACAGCCTGTGCAAAGAAGCCCGGGGATGTGGAGGGGTGCTCGGGCAGCCGTGGCAGGGATTTTTCGAGGTCACGCGTCAGAAAAGTTCACAAGGTCACGCAGAGGCGAAGGATGTCCACACGCAGACAAGACGCACGCTACTCTTTACGGTGACAGCAATCATACCATCTGGCTCATTCCAACTGTGCCCTATACTTTTATATAACCAGTCACATCCACATCATCCTACCCCCCTGTGATGCGCCGGCGAGGTTCATTTCCTGGTACGTTGTGCGCATTTACGGCCACGATTATGCAATGACGGCGGCATCATCACTTTTTTGACAAATACTATATGCATCACAACTTGTGAGCATACAATGCAGCACGTAAAGCGCTACGAGGGCTGCAGTTTATCACCAGTTTCTGCACTGATGTCAATTGAAAATCACAGAGAATAGAATCCAAAGCAGCTAAATCCAGCTTTCCTGCTCTTATATGTCTAATGTCTAATAAGAGGAAGCTTATGGCCTATTTGGCCCCTGTTAGCCCATTCATTGCTGTTTGTCAGGCGTTGCTTCAAGAGTTCTGTATGTCCTGTGACACACATTCAAGATAACTTGGAAGAGTCATAATGAGGTCACACATATTTTACACTGAGTGTCTGGAGGAGAATGATTAGTCAGTGTGGTCGGCACAAGGAGGTGAAATGCAAGATGGGTGACAGAAGCTAGTCTGAGAGTGAGCTCTGCCAGCAGCGCTATCTTCTTTCCTCGCCCAGGTCTCTCCTCTTTACCTTTGAACCCGGGCCCAGCAGCCCATCTCTGATCTACAGAGGGTTTCCCCTTACCCCCGTCCCCCCATAGGCCCCAGTGATAGATGACCATCAGCATGCCAATACTTCACAATATTTCAATTTCCTGCCCAGGAAGAGGAATTTAAGGGGTTGAGCGAAGTTCAGAGGCACAGTGTGGTGCCTCGAGCTCGCAACCAGCCCCCAGCATCACGCCGAGAACCTGAGATCCAAACATTCAGCTGAGAACATTCCAGAAACCAGGTCTTCTATATGTCAACAAAACAACCCCTGCCGCCATCATCGTGACTGAGAGACAGGAGCGCAGAGGACACTGACAAGAGACCCAGCAGCCTCAGTGAGAGCAGCATTCCAAAGATAAAAGACTGTTTTATTCAAAAGTGAATATTCTTTCTGCAGGATTAGGATGATGTCTGTCACATCTGAGTTATTGAAACATCAGACGGATATTTGTTGAGCATGAAAGCTCATTTTTGACATCAGTTTGACAAAAAAATCTTAACTCCGTATCTTCTAACTGGCTTCGACCTGGTATTAAGTCCTGGCACACTCCAGCTCCTTTATATCATCCTTAGAAATCCTTGGAGGGGAAGTAAATGTTTGATTTTAACATGCCCTTTTTAAATTTAATCATGTTTTCAAATAGAGTAGTGTATCAATATCATGGTAAAAACATGTACATATAACTGTATTACAAACACAGGAATAATGAAGCTGTGTTTGACTTTGTTATCTGGATTTGTTATATTTATATGCCATGGTGATTCAGACAAACAGGATTATGTACATTGTATCAGTGTGAGTAAGGCAGGCAGATATCCAGTATGTGTAGGACCGTGCGAGTGCACAGAGCCTGTGCACAAGTATACATGAATGTGTGTAGTGTAGTATTTTTTGATAGGATGACTCTCTCATGTGGCTCCGTTGTCTGTATACGATTGGCTGGATCAGTCAGAGGGCTGTGGCAGGCAGGAGGAGAGGCAGCGAAGCAAGCAGTGCAACCTAGTGGTGGAAGAGGGCTGTGTGGTGCAGAGGGGAGTGCACTATGACTCACACGGCTACACAAAAAAATACACACCGTCTGTCTTGCTCATAAACACACACGGACACGCGAACACAGACTCACAGTCAAACCCACATGCTTAGTTAATTCACTGTATACTAATTTATCTTCTTGAAACACATGCTCTTAACCTGTAACCCATGTATTTGATCTAATGTCCTAAATACCCAACATAGGGCTCCAGGTTTAAAAATAACATAATTCCCCACAACCCACCCACATATGTGACTTAATGCGCTCTAACCAGGTTTGTACGTGTTTGTTGTGTCAGCCCATCCTCCTAGCCCCTCCACCTTACACCCCCCTGGTCTTACTTCCGTTCTCCCTCCTCTTGAACCAAATGGCATTGGTGGTAACTTCAAAGCCAGAGGCTCGGTGACTACCCAAACCTCAAAAAAGCGCATCCCTTTGCCTCTGCTATGGAATATTTGGGAATTATAACTAGACCAGGTATCCACCTTTTCCCAAATCAATCAACCGACACTTAGCCAGGCTGTTTTTAGCGATGATCATCCTTGGATCACAATTTACCCCCAAAGGCATTACAGATTACTCCACCATCCAGATGTGTTTTAGCAGGGATTGAGGTGACAGAGGGAGGAGCTTTGACAAAAAAGTGGGCTGTGTAGAGTTGAGTGGGAGGAGCTGGTCGCCAATTTTGGGTAAAAGAGGAATACATCATCGACAAGTGAAGTCCCAAAAGCAGGGTTTAGCAGGGGCCTAGCTGTGCTCAGAGCCACGGCCCATTTTGCCTTGAAGGGGATTAATAATGAATTAAGGCACTCCCACCCCCCTTCTAAAAAGATATTCATGCATGCTAATGCATCCATTATTTATAGTGTGCATAGAGGCTGGCTAGTGGTGGCCACATGCAAGTGGGAGGGATGTAAGGATGAAATGAGGAGGTGGGGGTCTCTTCCCCCCGAATGAAGCTCTGAGGCTCTGGAAGCAACATCCGCCCATTGTGGCTGGGCTGGAGCTGGGTGGGGATGGCATGGGGACTGGATATGGAAAAGTAGGAGGAGGTGGGGGATGAGGGGTCTCGCTGCCAGACAGGCAGCTCGTGCATAGGGAGAGGGCCGCCAAGTGTTGTGGGGGGAGGGGTGGATTAAACAAATAAATACATGATAAGAAATAATCATGCCAGGGAGGGAGGGCGCGATGGAGACAAAGAGGCTAAGAGGGACGAAGCGGGGGTGTTAGTTAAGTCAGACAGGATTTACTGTCTGGATGAACCCATTCCTGATCAAAAACTGATGTGGAAGACAACTTTTTCGGATGTTCTTTTGAGTCTTTTGATCATACTGGTTATGTTCACATAAAATAAACTAGATGCATCTGATTGAGTTCTTGTAATTTCAATGCCATGTCTTACACGTAATATTAGGCAGCGCTGGGTGATGGTTTAATAAAGCAATACAGAAGTTGATGTAGTCAAAGCAAAAGATGAAAGGTAGAAATGTAAAATAGAGGAAAAGTGTGAAGGTTAGAGATGGAGGAAGAGTAAGAAGAGGCTGTGCTCCTTTTATGTGCACAGCATGCCAGGTATGTGGTGATGCAGTGCAGAAAGATGCAGGGCGAGAAGAGTGATAAGATAAAACAAAAGCACAAACCAGATGAGCTTTCTACCCCACTGATCCCCATATTAGCATAGATACAGAGTCATAAGCATGGCAGGGAACTGGTGTTGTGGGGGTGACACGAGGGCCATGACACCCCATCTCATCTCCATAGATATCACCGGGGCCATGCAGGTAAATCATACATCAGGCTTATCTGAGCTATGTCTGCAGTGCATAAAATTCTGCCAACAAGCTGCCAACTTAAATTTCAGTAATCCTTCTAAGTGACTAATTCTTTAATACCGTTTCAGTTGTCCCCAATATAAGGAAATGAAACGTTACTTTAAAAATGTGCTCTGTCAGAGAGGTTGTTTTGGGACGATTGCACCGTCTCCATGATGCCTACTTCCACAAACTTATAGATAATTCTAGAGATGATACTTAGGGACCAGTATTATGTACTTGCTTCTTGTGAACACACATCTGCTCGAGATGTGGTGATATCTAGGGTAAGAGGTTATCAGTGTGGCTTTGCAAAACCTGTTTCAATGGGATTGCCCTCCCATTTCAAAATGTTGGCCTGGTATTATACCCTTGGCATGCCAGTGGCACAAATCCCCTCGTACAATGGAGTTATGAATGGTTGTGCCATAAATTGATCAAATACTGTTACATGAACTGTATGATTCAGGAACAATCCAGGTAACAGCCAGACATCCATTAATGGCAGACATGCAACATGTTTCTCAACAAGTAGCACCGGAGGCAAGACCTCCCAGAAGGGACTATCTGCATTGTGCAAACATTGCAACCTTTGTTCCCCCAACAAACACAAGGTGAGGCACTTAAGTGTTTTTTAATACCAAAACCTCAACCACACACAGGAAAATCCATAAACATTGGAATGATGTCAAAACAACATTGTGAGGTTTGACGGTTTTAATTTTCCACTGCTCAAAGTAAAAATGGCTCCTGCAACATTTCCTGCACCCCTAGTGATTTTTATGACAAATACAACAGCAGCTTAATTATACATGCGACCACCACCATAAAAGCAGAACCATTAACTACCATCTTGTTAACACAGAGGACCTGCCTTGAAAGTGCTGGAGTCGCATTTTAAAATCTTTTCACTCAGCGCCTGTCTGCTGTGGCAGATTGGCACCATTTAACGAAAATATAAAAATGAATGTGGCAGTGCATACGTGCCTCATGCATAGTTATCTGCTTTGAATGACCAGGATACTGACCACTGAAGATAATTTTGATGACCTATTCTTGATGTACTGGCCGAAGCATAATAAAAGAAATACAAGTTAGTCAAATACCACCTACAGACACATCCAAAAAGAAAAAAAAAACATTGTACGGACACTTTCGCTGACTTTTAGTTCATCCTACAGCTGCATGGATGCAGGCTTCACATGTCTCTGACCCAGCTCAGTGTGTCCAAGGAGAAGGCTTTGGAGTCTCCAAATAAGAGTGAACTTCCAACCTTTTCCTGAAGAGGCTTTGGTTAAGTTTCAAAGGCTTCCTGGTTTTACTTTACTGGCCAAACATGCCCCAGCTGTACACAAAGTGGCCACTCTCAATGAGACCCTACGGAGGCAGAGGGAGATCAGACACCCCTTGACGTAACCAAACATCCCAGTTAAAAGCAAAGTGAACAGAGGGGATGCCATTGATGTTATTGCTTACTTAAACAGGTCAGTCTTCACCCATGGCAAGTGTGATATTACACAAAGTAATATCATACTTGCGAGCAATGGTTCAAGCCAACAGGTCTCTACAAAGAGAATTCAATGTTTGTCACTGTCATGAAATAGATCAGCCGTCTGAATATTTCATACTTTGGCCTTTAATCTGTCTTATCCTTAAGATGTCCATATGGACTACACAGAATGTGTCAATCTCTTGAGCGATCAAATGTAAAAATCCACAAAACACACCTCTGAAGGCAATCCCATCAAGCAGCATTCACTCTGAGATGTATGGCCCAATGTTAAGCAAATGGGCAGAGAAATGGTGACCCACTGAATCCATTATTTCTCATTCTATTTCCATTGTCTCAAAGCCTGCCTTATGTGCCCAAAGTGTCTTTAAAGACATGTTAAGAGAAAAGAGCTCTCTGCCTTGGAATGAGCTAACTTAATTATCATAGCAACTGGCAGTGCTCTTTAACATGTCAATGGTCCTTGGCCTGCATGCATAATTTTGCTGTGTTATTGTGGTGGCCTCTGCGTTTCTCACTGACAAAAAACCCAAACCACAGGCACGGGGGCCTATTGTCATGGGCGCATCCATCTGGATCAAGGCCATTAGAGGATATTTGCACTTCCTCTGTGGCTCCTGGCTCTATTTGACATGCGGCAGAAGGAGAAGGCATCACCCACCAGTGCAGGGCCAATTGAGGTGTAGATTGACCAGAGGGACAGTGAAGAAGGGCAGTCAGCAGGGCAGCACTCCTGTCAAATCCAGTGATGGACACCCATGTGGCAGCTGCTAGTTGGCCTGCGGTTTCTGGGGTCCCATTGCAATTGATGGGACATGACGAGGCAGGCACCCTGGTTTCACTCTTTTGTCCCGGGGGATGTTGGAGGGTGTATCAGAATGTCAGAGGCTCTTGGCTGCAGCACACTTCTGGTGTCAACTGCATACGATATACAACTGCACCTTGCTTGCCCTGACATACATCAACAAGAAAAAAAGCCATTCAAGTAGCACTGATATACAAGTATAGATTGCCTTTGAACAGAAAGAAACAAGTAACGTACTCTTTTTTTTTCCCGTTCAACCTCAATACATGAATAAAACATGAATGTATAGAAGCTATATGCTGCAAACACAGCTTGAACGAAGATAAGAGTACAAGGGATCAGAACACAGATGCATAAATGGTGCACTTTGAAGCAGTGGCAACATGCTGATAATGCTCACAGATAGGCCTGATGTGGTTAACACCACAGCATTTACAGGGGCCCTGAATGCTCCTTTATATGTGCTTGTATGTGTGTATGTGCTTGAGTGCACAGGTGGGGGGGAG
>OMNN01000151.1:0-30431 GCA_900302755.1 Chromis chromis | reverse complement strand
GGGGGGGGGGGGGGGGGGCACAGATGGGGGCCCACCGCGGCTCTTTCAAGGTCAACTCATGGGCGGGTTTTATACGTAGATTCAGCGGTAAAACAAAGTATGCAGCAAACAGATTTGCAAGCTCCGGGTTCCTGTGTGGAGAAAGCTGCGGGGACGTTGAGGTTGGCATGATGACTTCCGAGACTGTGGGCCGTTTTCTTTCACATCAAAGTAACAGTAGGGAACATGAGCAGGGGGGGGGGGCGGTTCAGTGCTGAGCTTCCTTTGGAAAACACTGGCTTATTTGGCTTCTACATCTGCATCAGGATGTTGGAATTCCCTTCTGCAGAACAGGAGAGGGTTCCTAAAGCAGCAGCCAGAACGTTATAGCAAAGAGGAGGCCTGTTGAAAAGTACAGTGTTTGTCGATGCTCCTGCACGTTTTCATGTCATGTTAAGCCGCAGATTCCAGTTTGTTCTGTGTAGGAAATGAAAATAGTGTCGAGAGTCAGACACAGAGAGGGCGGCTTTGGTTTGGGTGTCACCTCAGGTCCTGATCTGTTAGCAGTGTGCAACGATCTGGCAGCTGGAGGATGTTTCTGGCTGTCAGCCCTCCTCGTCATCCTCGTCTCTGTATCTCCTGAAGTCTCATGCTGTGATTGGATCTGTGTTTCCTGTCAGTATAAAGTGACCCAATGACCGCACACTTCCTCTATCACTCACACGTACAACACCCTCTTCCTCTTGGCCTTATTCTGTGGACACATGTAGTTGTAAGAGCTGCTAAAAAGTGAATTTTAGGCCAAATTATGTAACTTTTAATGGATATCAAACTCTGATCTAATGCTCTCATTACTTTTGAATACATTTTAGTGTAGTTTACAACTCTGCTGAACTCATTAGGTGCACTGTTTGTTGGAAAACACTGCCCTCTACAGGTAACGCTGACTTGTCAAACTTCACTTGGCTGAGTTGATCTTCTTAGGCAGCATCAGCACAGTAGGGTTGCTTAATATTTATAGTTACTAGGCGCGTCTGGCACAGTCATACGAAAAACAAAAGCGAAACGTTGCACGCTGAAACGCATCTTGACTGCTGGGATGAGAACCTGTCCACCACTCCAGCAAACAGAGAAGCTCATGTTTCTGTGAGAACAATGCATTTTCCCATTCACTTCTCAGGGAGCACTTTCTCTCAGGATACATACTAATTGTGGGTTCATTTATCAAACTCAGCACACTCAAATGGCAAGCAGGGACCTGATCCAAGACATCAGCATCAATAAATGTAACCAAAATACCACTTGATTGGTGGGAGTTGTTGCGGGGAAGCAGCATCATTTAAACGATTCAATATTCAGAGTACAAGTCTGCAATTACACAGTGAATCACATTATAATGTTCACGTTGTGGCAGTGCACTTTTGATTTGTGACAGTCTTTGCAATTATTTAACCCACAAAATAGAACAGACCAAATAAAATCAACTATATTAATACATAAATACATGCTTCATACAGTTACTAGAAGCTTGTCTGGATAGTGACGCCACAAAATCAGGTCTGACACAAAAAAAAAGGTCTGACAGACTGATAGTTAGTAGCTTGTTTTGACTTTGCAAATGCTGCAAATTGCCAGGAGACTAGCTCCTGCATCCCATTAAGCACGCACATTTTGTTTCAACTCCAGGTCGTGGAAAAGACCCCTTCTTCACCAACAGTTTCCATGACTCACGAGGGTTGCCTGTTCCAGGACCTCAGGGTCCTCCTGGGCCTATCGGTGAGTGTTTACCGGCCTCTTCATGCTGCACACAGGATGTTTGTGTGGTGGTTGAGTAACATCCATCCATACACTCAAAAATTTGGGTATTGCAAATGCTTTTATGTGAGAAAAACACAGTAGCAGCACACAGTAAATAATACTTACAAATAATATACAGTTTATTCAACTTTCTCAGTGTTGATGATGTTATTAGGTGTTTAACTTAAGTCTCTTTTTGCTTTCGTCAGAAAGTTGTAGATTCAGTTCTCGTGACTTTATACTAGTTGAAACACAAACATCCCTAAAAGCTACACTTAGAAGTCATAAACACCTGCAGCTTCTCTGCACATGTCAAGTTTAGCTCATTGCTCTTCACCAGGCCAAACTAATGTGCTATTATAAATCTTCATGCAGGTCCTCCAGGTCCTAAAGGCCCATTAGGACCACCCGGCCCAGCAGGACAGAACGTAAGCTCGCTAACAGCAACTGCAGCAGTTTAGCTCTGTCTGTGAAAATGTATCTTTGTCATTTTGAATTTCCTTTCTGACTCACTACAGGGGAAACCTGGAGCTCCTGGAACACAGGGCCCTGTGGGGCCAAAGGGAGAACGTGGGGAGAGAGTGAGTACACTCGGATTAGTTTATCCAATGAATTGACAGGGATGGAGTTAGACAGAAGGTGAATTATCATCTTTCACCGTATACAAAAGATGAAATGTTTTCGATACAATAAAAGAGTACAATATCATACAGTACAATAAGGCAATACCACAAATAAGAAAACACATGGCATCACTTGTTCTCAGTTAGACTGATGAACAGCTGCAATGTTTTCATCAGGATTCTTGACAAGATAGCAACACATGACCTTGTTCTAATCTGCACAGATCTTACTAAGAAATTGGGAATGACACTTCCTTTGCACCTTGATCTATTATTCCAATTTTTTAAAATCTTTTATCAGTAAAAATATTTTTAAATGACTTGTCAACAGAGAGATATGAGGAGCCAGATTGTTTATTATCATCTACGCTAAACACAATCTCCATTTCATCATGTTTTCACAGCTTAAAATGTTGTACTTATGTAAGATATAACAGTCATGACTCTTAGTGTTTGTTTGCATTGTTATTCATAGTATCGTTAGCTTGTCCCCACATTGTTCATCATATGTAATATTTGAGACAATTATTGCACTCATGAACATCTTACCAGCATCAAAATGTGGAGAGTGCATGAGCATTCAGTCAGCTTTCTTCATTTAACAACTTTCTGAGATGTGCTTTTGGTTTTTCAGGGTCCTTTAGGTTACCCAGGAGAGAGGGGCTTCAGAGGAGAGCCGGTAAGCCACCTCTACCTCTTCTGCCTTGAGGATTATTTCCTGAGAAAACCAATGTATAGGGGGGGAAACGTCAACATATGTCACAGCTGGTTATGTTACTGTAAACTACACTCAACAGCAGCACTATAAACCCCACTGACCAGTGACAACACAATCACAGAGAGAGAAGGAGCTCTTTCTGTTGAAATGCTGCACAGCTTTCATCAGTGTTTTGAGGTCAGATTCATTTTTTGTTGTTGTTAATGTTTCTTCACAGGGAGCACCAGGTCCCAAGGGAGAGCCAGGAGAGAAGGGCTTACCGGTAAGAAAGTAGTTGGTGGTTGTTCACAGTTCACATGGCTCTGGACTGGAAGATTTTCAGATTTTTAAAAAAGTTTTAAGATTCCTTTGCTGAGCATTGAATGTTTTCTGTCTGTCTAACCCTTACTTTTCTTTTACCTCCTTCTCATTTTACAAGAGCAATCTAAATGTAAGATATTTTTATTCATGTCATCACATGTTCACCTTGCAATGCAATGAATCTATCCAGTGACCTATTAAGTCTAACCATGACCAGCGTCTCCGGTTATGGTTACGATCTCTTTACAGTCACCATGTTTATGGTTGTGATTGCATCTCTTTTTCTCTCCAGCCCATTCTTTCCAAATTGTTGATAGTCAAAGTGTCTGTCTAACATTGTTGTTTATGTTTGATCATATATGACTGTAGCTTTTGATCTGTCTGATTTTGTGTGTTAATGTGTTTTTGTTGGTCCTTGGGGTGTGCTCTGGACTGCTGTCCTCTTGACCCTAAAGCTGTCTGACTCCCTCTGCAAGCTACTGTCCCCATGGCTACCTTTCACAGTCACCTTTTCAGCATCATGACTTTGGCATATACATATAAATATACAGAGTAGCACCATGCACCAGGTCCGACGGACTGAAAAGATGTGAAATAGAGCAAAAATCCTTGCAAAATTCCAATTACTTCATTTGAATCTAACAGTGCATCTGATCATTTTGTTTGGTTTTACAGATTTTTCTAAATGTGTCCATGAACCACAAAAGAATGTGTGAAATGTATATGCCAAATCACTCCATATGTGTCAGTGGTGGGTCCTGTTGGGTTTAGAGGTGTTGTGCTCTGATGTGAGTGGAGTGGATACAGCTCTCCTCTTTTCCCCCACAATGCAACTTTGCATGGTTTTGTCTTTACCTTCATCACATAAACTTTCTTTTCTGGATGTTTAAATCAAACATGCAAAATGACACAGTGCTGTTGAAAAAAGGCAAAGTAGGTCTAAATTCCCAAAGTTTTAATTGGGGATTAACTTTCTGACTTATTATAATATCTACAATGTTCACTATTATAGCTAAGTGGGTTAGCGTGCTAACATTTGCTCATTAATATGGATGTACAATAATTTCAGCATCATGCAGCATGACGATTCTGACTCTGATAAATGGTGTAATTTTGGCGAAGACAGCATGCCTTGTAAACCCATTCATGGGTTTTGGAGTTCGGTGGGTTAAAGCCTTTAAAAAGAAATATTGGCATAGGCTCAAAATTAACAATGACAGGCAGATAATGGGTTAAAGGTTCTGTTTAAAAAAAAAGTTACATGTTTAGAATGTTATAACATTGGGCCGCCGTATAGCTCACTGAGTTAAGGCGTTACCATGTGGGCGCAGGTCGCCAGCAGCGGTCATGAGTTCGAGTCCGGCTCAAGACCCTTTGCTGCATGTCACTCTCCTCTATACCCCCTTTCACCCTGTCTCTCTCTGTCAATAAAAATGGGAAAAACTCCCCAAAAAAATATTAAAAAAAACAAAACTATTTAACATTTTTTATTCCTTTTCTTTTTCAAATAACTGCAAGTTATATATTAAATTATTTTTTTTGCTGATTTACATACAGTAAAAATAGTGTAATTTTTCAGTCAAACTTATTTTTACTACTTTTTTTGGTTGTTTTTCCAGTCGACATGTATAGTAATACTTTTTTCTGTGCTTTTACAACATATACTGGTAATTTAACAAAACAAAAGAAAAGTCTGTAAAATAACAGTTAATTATTTAACCTTTTGCAAATCCTTAATATACATAATTTTTCTTTCAAATATTGGCACATATAAAATAATGATGTTTTTGCTGGTTTAAATGACAGACAAAATAGTGTAATTTTTCAGTCAAACTTAATTTTATAAAATTATTTTTTAAATGATTGTTGATGTGGACATTCTTTACAATTTCGATCTGTTTCATATCATAAACGTGTAATTTTTTTGGTTTTATGCTTTTTTTTTTGCGTTAGTTGATTTTAAACTAAATTTGAGTTGCGGTAACTTAATGAAATTGGCTTGATAAGTTCATTTTTCTTCACCTTTAGTTCACAATTTCAACTCCCCTCCCATATCTTAACATACATACATTATATGGACCTCTGATTGTAGAGGAAAAGCTCATTCCTAGAACTCAATATGGTTTGTTGGTTTAACATAATTTCATTAGAAGTTGTCATAACTCAAAAAGATTGTTTGCGATTATGTTCTTCTGTTGAATGTAGCACATTTTTTTTTACCTTCTGGCTGATGACATTGACCCATGGGGAGGTACAGTTGCTGAAATCAGGTCCCTGCGGGTCCCAGTATCCTTCTGGTCCAATGCACATATACGAAGCCACACCTGGAGAAAGAAAAATGTCATTAAATTTTCTAGATATCGACATATTCGTTAAGAAAAGCAGCTGCTTATCAACATTTTGCCATTTTTCTTCCCCTTACAGAGCAAAGGAACACACAATCCTTTCAGACTGCATAATTCTTCTGTACTTTTCTTATTTGCAAAAACTTGTCCAAATAAATCATCCCAAGAAACACAGTTCTTTAATGATTAAATTAATGAATGTAGCAAACTGTAATTGGATGGTTTTTATCTTATAGCGACTGAAATGAAGTTGCTTCACTTGAGGCCAGCCGGACTCGCCCAGACAGCGTCTGCATTTAATCATTAAAATTCAGACAGGGTCTGCATGTGTGTGACAGTTCAATTCCTGCACAAAAAAAGAAAATACACCAAAATAGGTGCCAATTAAGTCTGCCATTGCTGAATTCATCATGAAAGGTCAATTAAGCTGGGCTGGAGGGAAGCGTGTCTGCTGACAGATGTGGTTTGGTGACTGTGTGTGTTTTATAATGTTCCATCTGAGCTTTAGCACAAATACACATCCAGATATTGAGCAAAATTAAATGTCTGCTGTGTTATCCCATCTCAAATCAACAGTGGACCTTCTCTAAATGGTAAATGGTCTGCACTTATAAAGCGCCTTTCTACCTTAGTGGTACTCAAAGCGCTTTACAATGTGTTTCACATTCACCCATACACACACACATTCACACACCAATGGTGACAGACTTCCATGCAAGGTGCCTGCCTACCATTGGGAGCAACTTGGGGTTCAGTGTCTTGCCCAGGGACACTTCGGCATGTGGAGGGGCCAGGGATCGAACTGCCAACCTTGCGATCAGTGGACAACCTGCTCTACCACCTGAGCCACAGCCGCCCTTTCTCTGGTTTGCTTAGAATGTCTTCATCATAACTTATGGATATTTAAAACAGTATTTGTGAAATTTGAGATTTATATGTTGAGTGCTTTTCGAGATAATTTTTGAAATACAATTGCCCGTCAAACCACTTTTAGCATGTTTTTCTTTTCGCGTTAAAATTTGTAGCTGTTTGGATGACAACATCTCAAAGATAAGAGCCTGAAATTTCCACAGTTATTTCTCATCATGTCATTGATTCAGAATCTGTTGAACAAGTAGATCAAATTATCTCTGATTATGGTAGAGTTGAAATATGGAAGAAAATTGAAGCTGTAATGAAAATTTCCATCTTTGAGCTCATATTAACAACAAAAACTAATAATACAGAAGTCAACTATTGATATTCCCTGAACCATATGTAGCTGCACGTCACAATAATAGAAAATAAAACACATAGAATACTTTTTAAATGTGAAATACTTGTTTACTAAAACAAACTAAAACGTTTCATAACTGAGCACCATAATAATAATTACATTGCTAGATAGTTTATATATTTATATATAAGTATATATAACAGTTTCTACATCAAGGACATGATTATAAATCAGGGTGCTTTTATTGTTAATAGATATTGTAATATTGTTGTTCACACAGCCTCAAATTGCCGAAATTGGGTCGACAGGCAGTTTAAAAAATTTTAACAAAAGATCTCACGTATATCTTTAAACAATATCCATATTTTATTATATCAAAAAAACAGGCAAATCAGAGCTGGTCGAGCAGAAATAGTTCTAAAATGTGATGACTGGATGAGCCTAATTCAAGTAGAACAGAGTTTTAAAATGGTTCCCCAAAAATATCCAAGAATTGATATTTTCAATAAGGGCAGATTTTTTATTTTTGGATCAATGACATGATGAGAAGTAACTGTGAAAATATCAGGCTTTTATTTTTTAATAGTTCCTGAGATATTGTCCTTCCAGCATCAAAGTCCAAAAAACAGGCTGAAAGTGGGTCGACGGGGAATTTCGCTTGAAGCTAAAATTTCGCAGATATCTGTATAAACATCCATGTTTTATGCTCTAAAAATTTCAGGCAAATCTGAGATGGTTGAGCAGAAATAGCTGTAAAAATTTGATGATTTGGGATGAATTGACCCATTTACTGTAGATACACTATAATATTAAACATTTTGTGGGTATCTTATTTTGCAATACATTTAGTTGTGTTCCTCTGCAAACCTCAGACAAGCTGCATCTGTATTCTCACAGCTGGCGTCAGCTCAGCTACATGCTGACATTAAATCGCCCTTGCTTGTACTTAGAGGGAGGGGAGGTGAGACGAGCGGCATTAGCAGATATAAATTTTGATTGACATATAATTTCCTTCCCTCGGTCCAGCTCGGACAGCCTTATGTTTGATGGGTTTATCAGATAAGGGGCCTCTGCATACGCTCCTGTACCGGGAGGCAGGATGGGGGCATGAAAGAGGAGGATGCAGAGGAGGGGGGGGGGACAGAATGACAGTGAGCGAAGTGAGGTAGATGGAAGGGGAGCTCGAGGAACTTTCAAAGAGTGGCAGAGGAAGCTCGCTCCGTCGTGTTCTGCTCGGCAGTGTCGTCTGAAGTGCGGAGCTTTGAAGAGTTGGCTGAGAGGAGGTGGGGTTCGTCTGCCTCTTATCTCGCCATGTGACGGCTGTTAGTGAGGTCTCGACGGGTGCTGCTGTTGCCCATTAATGAAGACTGTGTGCGAGTCTGAGCGCTCACAGATGAAATGATTTTTTTAAAAGGGTTTCCAGCACTGATTTGACGCTATGATGTCACCGCCTGAGCTATAAAATATCCTCATGCACTGCGAAAAAAAAAAAAATCCAATAGAAACACTATTGTGAAAATCTGGGAGTATTTACTTGACATTGCATCATGAAAACTAATTTGAATTAATATATTAATTTGCACATACTGTAGATTAAGCTATTGCTGGATTCTTTTTATATTAGTGTCTACACTGTAAAAAAATAAATAAATCTGCAAAAAAAAGCAAGATTCAATAATGTATTGTTCAAATTTGTAAAAACAAAATTGTAAAGAAAATGGCTGAGTACTTTAGCTGATTTAAATACAGTAAAACAGTGTGATTTTATGTTCAAACATTGTAAATTACTATTTGTGAAAATACAGATTTTCCGAATATCCGAATATCCGAATATTCGGCCGTTGTGGTTGTATTCGGATGATAATTTTGATATTCCAATAAGCATAGCCTTTTTTTTTTAACCAGGTATTATCTGTAATTCAATAAAACAGAGAAAATCTCTAAAATATTGGTTAAAATATTTACAATTTAAAAATTTTTGATATTCATACATTTTCTTTCAAATAATGGCACATATTTGTAAAACAATTATATTTTTTGCTCATTTACATAAAGTAAAAACAGTGACATTTTAAGGTCAAACATTGTAGAAGAATGAATTACCTTTAAAAAAATATACATATTGTTGATGTGGACGTTATTTACTGTTTTGACAGGACTTTTTTACAGTTACATTTTGTAATTTTACAAGATATGATCTGTAATTTAACAAAAACAGGGAAATTAGTGTCGTGAAGTTTTAGAAAATTCCTTAACAGAAGAAATGTTGTTTTAAATATACCTGATTGCATTACATTTTCGAATTATTCTGAACACTGAGTTGCAGGTTTTAAGGCTACTTTTACTTACGCTTTGATTCCTCCTTTGCTTTTTCAAATGCACCACAATCTCCAGCCATATAACATCAGAGCCTGTACTTTAGAACCTTCTCATTGCCAGGCCTCATTACAATATGAACCGCTCCCTGAAAGCAGCACTCTAACTTTCTGAGGTAAAGCTTTTCCATCTAAAGCAGCCAGCATTGATTTTATCTTAATGCACACTTGACTTGATTCTCTTATTATCGATACAGAGACAGAGCTGGAACAAAATATACAGAAACAGAGGTCTGATGCCTGATAAACAAAGTACAAGAGGGCCTTCAAAGAGCCCAACACAAATGTGTTTAGCCGCTAATTAATTACATGAATCGTGTCCTGAGAGGCAGGAAATAAATATGGGTGTTGGGTGCACTAGTTACTAGTTTCCATGCAGATGCAGTGCTCAGCTATCTTTAGCCTTGCATCAGTGAGTCAGGAATAAAGAGTGAGGAGGGAGGACAGGAAGCAGGAGAATGAGTGCTGCAGGGGGAGAGTAAACATAAACAAAACACACAACAGCAACAACATGAAGGCAAACAGGCTCAGAGCAGACTGGGGCTGCTGAGGAGAGGCCTGACATCCTCACAGGGAGAGGAAGAAAGGAACTACACATAGATTTCAAAAGTGAGTTTTTACACGCTTAAACTGAGGAAATGTGGAGGTTTCGGATGATTAATCAAGTTAACTGCATGTGACTGTTTGAAATGACGTATAATGTTCCACACTATAACGTGGTAGAGTCACCAACTAATGGAATATAAACAGAATAATAGCAGACAAATGTGTTGTTGTTTTTTTTACATTTGTGATGTCCAGTGGCAGGTTTATGTGTATTTTCCTAGTTTTGAACAAAGAAATTCCTGAGATCTGAGGGGTTGACGATGAAGATGGCTCACTTTTAACCTGCTAGGTTGCACAGCGAACATGCTCTGGAGAAGGTTATGCTCAGAGTTTTAGCTAATAAATCTAATACATGCCACACAGTTACAGTAGTGCAAACTGTACATGCTGCAACATCACTGGAGACTACATGCATTCAGTTGGTGCAGAAAATGCATAAATATGTTCTTATGTTTGGTCCTGATTTGCTGGCACATCCATTTTATACTTCAGGTACTGCAGCTGATGGAACACAAATTAGAACATTGATTTGTCTACTGGTAAATATTGAATCAGTAACATTAATTTCACTTTAATTTGGCCAAAAAACTAAAGCGATTTCCATGTATCCTTCTTGAATATCATGCTTAAATGAATGACGTTTAAGGTTTAACAGCTGTAATTTGCAGCTGCCGTGTTAAAAATTAGCAGCTGCACTGAGAGTGCACCAAGTGGTAAAATAAATATATTCCATGATCAATAGTTTTCCACAAGCATTTCTCTCTTGGACCTTTTGCAGTAGCAACATTTATTACCATAATAAACTTTTAGATTCCTGATAGCTTTCCATTAAAACAACCTGTTCCTTTTGACTGAAGTAGGTAGCACATGTTTGATCCATTTTGTCTAATAACAAGTGAACCACCCGGTTTCATGAGTTACAAGAAAGCTGATAACCATCATCATACTCATTATTGTCTCTGGTGCAGGTTTTTTTTTTTTAAGATTTATTTTTGGCCTTTTATTCCTTTATTAGATAGGACAGTGGATAGAGACGGAAACGGGAGAGAGTGGGGAAGGACATGCAGTAAATGCCCGAGGTCGGAATGGAACCCGGGACAGCTGCTACGCCTTAGCACTTGGGTCACGCGACATAACCGTTAGGCTATCGGGGCGCCCTCTGGTGCAGGTTTTAGGTTTTGTCAAGCCAACTTACACCCAGAAAGTCTGGTTATGTCAAACTTGCTTTGTAGTACACTCCTCTGGGAAAACGGCACCAGTGCTACAGTATCAACAATGAAGAAGTTTGGCCGAATGTTGAAACAACTTTTTCGGTGAGAAACTTGAAATGGAGACTACTGAAAATGGGCAATCCTCTGATGTATCACACCTTTTCCTTGGCAAGTTGCTACAATCAGGACGGAGGTACATGATGCCTCAGAGATCCGACATACCCTCCTGTATAACTCTAATCCAGGTGATATAAGGCTGCATTTTTTGATTGTTGGTGATGTTATTGTGGAGCACTTTGTTGTTAAGTGTTTGTCTGTAATTGTACTGTTATTTCTGTTTCTGACTGTTGCCATGGACACAAAAAGGACTTCAAAAGGGACACTTGATGAAACGAACTCTCTCATTGCAAAGAACGACTCATTACAACTGTAAATAGGTACGCTAAGTTCAACCTAGAGGTTTTGCGGATGTTTACTTTGGACTTCTTGGGTATACATTTAACTACAAACCCTTGTGCTGCTGAGTTTCTAGAGTAGACATACAGACTGGTGCATTTTAATCAGCAATCGGGGTGTTGTACCGGACTGTAGTGGTGAATAGAGATCTGAATCTGAAGGTAAAGCTCTCAAAGTATCTGTGAATCTGTGTTCCAAACCTCGTCTGTGGACTTGAGCTTTGGTGAGTGACCAAAATAGTGGTTAAAAGTGGTCAAAATTGATTTATCTCAACTGGGCTTACCAGAAAGTATTCCAAAGATGTTGCATCTGGCCTAATAATACCTTTCTTCAAGCAAAGGTGGAAGGTGTGGTTTGGGAGAAGTATGTATGGACTAGCATGTTGCTACCACAACATGGACCAACTTAAGTTACCAGAAATCGATTAATAAATGGATGGATGGTCCTCATTTTATCTTCCACCCAGGATTTACTAATCTTGGGGTTTGGGAGTGTCTCTAAATATTATTGAAAGGAATGAAACCAGAACATCTCTTTAAGTATAAAAAAATCTACCATACCTATGGTTCCAGGTGGACAGGGCATCTTGGCCAACATTCCCTGCTTGGTCTTGGGCCAGGAGATGTCCATCATCACCAGGGGGTTGCAGTACTCCACTCTGACGTTGGGCAGCTTGGAGGATGGTGGTGCCCTGAAGTCGTCTTCTGGAACCAAACCTTCCACCAGCGTCTGGACCGGAGCCGCCACCGTCGTTGTGGTCCGAGGCCACAGGGCGGTGGTGGTGGCGGGAACCCTGGTGGTGGTGGTCCTGCTCGTCGTGGTTGTCATGGTTGCCGTGGTAGGTCTGGTGGTGGTCCTCGTTGTCGTGGTCGTGGTGTCCATGTACACCATTACAGAGGAGGACGTTTCTGGTAAATAAGAGAGAGGGATAAAGAAAGTGAGCCAACTAAATGCTGGAAAAAGAAGATTGAGAGCTTTCGTTTTACAATCATTTGTGTTTGAGATTGAAATTTACTTTGGTGCAGCTGAAAAAAAAGATACAGATACACATTAAAATACTGATGACTGATATACTGATTTTTGATGCAGACCTTATTTACAGTTTTGATCTATTTTTCTTTCTTTCTTTTTCCTTATTTTTAACAGGTAACACGCATATTTGCACTACTTGTACCACTCTACCTCAATAACCCTGCCACTTTGCACACACACTGTAAATACTGCGACTTATGGATGTTGAAGTTTATATTTATATTATTATTATTTTACCTTATCTTTAGGACTTAGTTTTTTTGTTTTGTGTTTTTTTTTTTTTTTTTTAATTATTCTTTCAAATAACTAGAAATTATATATTTGTTGTTATTTTTGCTAATTTAAATACAGTGAAAAAACAAGAATGAATTACTTTTTTGAAAAAAAAATACAGATTTTTGATGTGGACATTATTTGCAGTTAGTTTTTTATGCTATGATTGTAAAACATATATCTAAAATCTGTAAAAAGAAAAAGAAAAATAGGTCTATATATACATCATTTTTCTTTCAAACAATGACAAAATATTATATAATGAATTTTTAAAATCTAAATACAGTAAATATGGTGCTATAAAACAGAAATGAACAGGAACCCACACTGACATGATTCCCTTGCTGTACAGAGTCCTTTTCAGTTAGTGAGTGTTGTAGGGGTGTACAGTCATTGTTAAGTCACTTAGTAAGAGACGCATGTTGGAAAAGGTTTAATAAATAAATGGCATGGGGGTTCTATTCTCCCCTGCTTTCCATGTGTCAGTTTAAGAGGAGATAGTTCAAATAGGATTATTTGGAACTGGCAGGTTTGACTTACATGGGGTCTAGTTTAAGGAACCCCGCCGACAAACTTCCAGCTGTGCAGTCTAAATACAACTGTTGACGAGGGCACATCTCCGCCAGTCAATAGCGGGGTTTTGTAGCGACGTGCTATTTAGGGGTCAGCCAGGACAAACTGAAATACCTGTTTCCTGGATGTGAGTCCTTCCTGTGGTTACACTCCGGGAGGCATTTGCTAATGACTCCGTTTACCTGAGCTGTTGGGGGGACGAGGGGCTATGATAGCATCAGCACACATGGGCCGAGGTGCACCTCAGTAATCCTTCACCGCCCACTCAACTGCACATGCAGCTCCTCGACTCTCATCAATCATGCCATCTATTCATCCGTTTTGTCCATTTTATGCTCCTTCCCTTGTGCCCCTGATTGGAAAACAGGGGTCCCAAATTAATTTAGCTACAGGCTTTTTATGGATGTTTGGCCATGCAGGGTCAGAGGACACACAGGGAGGTCATACTACAAAGAAACCAGGATTATGTTCGATAAAAATGTGTCCAATTGAATATTTTAATTTAGCAACGCTGCTCTGCATTGTTATTTTGGCACAATGATTCCTCCAAACGCTGACATTTCTGCATGTCATGGTCTTATTATAGTTTGGAAGCAGACATCTCGCCGCAGACCCCTTTAAATAAATGAGAGAGCACTTGGGCGCTGACACGCACACAATTTGGACTGTCACAAAAAAAAAAAAAAAGCAATTTGGTCTAGTTGTCGTTTCCGCCTAATGCAGAGATACAATCAAAATGACAGAAGTGACAAATGGTCCTAATCTTTGTATGAAAGGGGAGCAAAACAAAATTTAATGAGGGTCGATTTTTGGGATGGCAGGTGTAATAGACGTCACGCATCCGGAGAGTGCTCCAGATAACAGACATCGCCGGCGAAATCCAGATTCAATTTGCAATCGGACAATTTTGGTGTATGGTGAATTTGAAAGACGTAAAAATAAGACAGCATAAATTAGCGCCGCTGTTCGGGACGCCGAGGCTCCTGGAGGCTGTAATGACACCGACTACTATCAGCAGTCGATGCATTCAAAGCTTAACAGCATTCAGCGACAGCCGAGGGTTGATTAAATAGTTTGCCGGCGCAGCGAGAGTTCCAGGCTGATTGAGTATTTGTTTTCTTTTGCTAACAAAAGAGTTTGTTGTGTTTTTAAGATCTGCAGGTATCTCGGACACTCCTGTGGAGGCACTCCATCAGTGAAGTGGAACTATAACAAGAGTCTCATTGAATTGCAATGTGAACTAAGGGTATAGGGAGGCTTTTTTTTTAAATTCCCAACTATCTGGTAATGTGGGCTGTGTAACTTCAAAACTGTCTCTCACAGACAGAAAGAAAAACAAATCAACCAAGTAAGTGGAAAATACCAAAAAACTGGAGAGGATGTAAGTGTAAATGGATGCAAAAGCGCAGTCACATGCTCGCACACAGGCATCCACAAACCCTCAATAAACTGACACCACCAACCATCAACAAAAAAAAAATCACATGGATGCTCAAATAGCTATTTAGCATTTCTACCAGCCACCAGGACATCACCATTTACATTCTATAACTGCTACTAAACATCACCATTAATCTGCACCACCTCAGCTGCAATGATCACAAGAACAGGAGGGTGAAATATCTCCAAGGACGCCGGTCGATTTATTTGATTATTTATGACAGAACTTATTTATGTATCTGCATTTGGGAGAGAAAATGATGATAACCTCAAACATGACAAACCCAAATCTCAGGAAAAGGGAAGTGGCATCAGTCTCCGTATAATTGAATCAGCCCTGTGCTGCTTAAACTGCATATAATAAAAAAGGACACCATTAGAGTACCTGATGGAAATCCCATTGCGGATATTCGCTGCTCATATAGAGGTCACCGGAGGTCACGGTGCACCAGCTCAGATAAGCTAGTGGCTAAACAGACGTGCAGAGGTGGCTGTTAGGATAAGGGAATTATTGTAGTGGTCAGGACGGCTGATGCAGCACTGATTGTGACTGTGACAGATTTTTTTTTTGCTGAGGGAGTTTAGCTGCCAATAAATGCAGACGAATATAAGCGGAATTTACAGCCAACCTGCATTTTTGTGACGCTGGGTGACAATTTTGCTAACCGAGACGACAGAATATATCAGACTTGAAACGATCAGTGACAAGGAGCGAGATTGTCCTTTTCCTGAATAAATATAGGAAATAGTACATTCTGACTCATGCAAACAAACAATTGAATTCATGAGTCATATATTGCTCAACAGACTATATATAAAAGATGCCAAACCAGAAGCCGCATTCTTTCTTATGACCAGCAGGGGGCGACTCCTCTGATAGTGAAAATGACCTAATTTGACTCTACTTCTCACTTGATTTATTACCTCAGCAAACGTTTTTCAAATAACTTTATGGTCTCAATTGCTAGTTTAAAGACTCTCTGACTGCAAAATGGTGGTTTTTTTTGTTTGTTTGTTTTTTTTACAATTTTTGTACAATGTGGTCTCAATTAGAGTAAATGATGGTTTGTTTTAGGGTGCAGCTACCTTGTGACTGAGAGGAACAAAACACAACCGGATTAATCCACTATTTCTGCCAGCAGGAGGAACAGACTACTTGTGAACACCTCTGTGTTTTCACAACTAATGCTAAGCTAATGCTTCGTCTAACTAGGGCTGAAAACATCAACATGGCCAAGTGCAATATCCAAATCACAAGAGCTGCATTTTCTTTGGATAACAGTAAAACATGGCACAACACACTATTATGAAAGAAGCACTGTGGTGTTCCAGACATGCTCAAGCCTACAAATCACATCCTCCAGATGTAAAGGGACTGAGCAAAAATTACATCTTCATTTTCAGAAAGCAAAGATTCTCACTGAATCTTGACAGTACAAAGCAGTATCTGTCAAAATGATAACAATATGATGGTTTTGTTTGCATGTTGTTCAGCAATAGGTCTTACTTTTACTCAGAGTCGGCTCCAAAGTAACTCACATCATGTAAAAAAAAATGACAGTAATTGACACTAATTGGCATAGCTGCATTTTGTTTAAGCAGATGTTCTATTTTTTTTATTCTATTTTCACAAATCATATGAAGATATAGGTGCACTGAGTCTGTTGCTATCAGTTTAGCATAAGACAACAAGGTTAAATTATTTGATGTACTATAATTAGTAGTTTTTGATTTAGATTTTTCATTTTGGCTAACAATGCAAGCGAGTAGTGTTCACTCAGTGTACTGTGGCGAATTTATTTGAAGGGTACCTTTCAGATTTCAACTGATTAAAGCATAGGTACGATTTCAGTTAACCACGATTTACTTTGGTTGTTGGTCGTTTTTAAAATAAACCAAGATATTAAACTTTGCCGTCGACAAGGATGCTTCCTACTTGTGTTTTAATTTCACTTCCTCCAATGAAAGCTATATACACTTTACACTTTAGGAGCTATAGCCACACTGAATTAAAGAAGTACTCACCAGTTGATGTCATACTGTATTACCCAGACTAAGTTAGAAAAACACAAATGTATGCAATTTTGCAAAATGGCTGCAAACCTGCCACCACTGGTAGCTACACCTACATAAAATCTCCCTTTTGTGAATAATGTTTGTTTTGTGACCTGCCAAGGAACAACAGATGCAAATTAGCATTTTTGCTAACTCTGGCGCATTTACAATATGTAATTTTTACATTTGTTCATCAATGTGCACTGTCCCTTTCAAAAAAAAATAATCTAAGAATAAAACAACAGATTCAGCTGATTTAAAAGGAAATTTGCACAATTCACCCATTAGCAAGCTGCTGTAAATACACATATTGAAAGTGAGTGTCACCATCTTGGAAAAAATTACTCCCAAGAGAGAACAACAAGAAGCTGTTGATTGTTTGTCAAGCACAACAACATCCTTCCACTTTATCGAATCTGTTAAAATAATTATAATGCTCAAAGTTATCACACCTCCTCCCTGAAAGCTGAAGGCGTAATATATGACAGAACAGAGAAATATGACTTGAGGATAAAAAAAATCGCCATCACAGCATGAGGTTAATTCAAAGTCACCTGGAATCATGTCTAGAATGTAATTCGACGCTTGCATTTGATCCCGTTGAGTCCGCTGTTAAATTATTTTTTTCCACAACGTTCTGTCTACATGTAGCGAGTTAAATATGCCCGCGAAGACACACACAGGAGAAGAAGAAGAAGAAAGTGTCCTTGAGCAAACTTAAATATCTTTTCCATGAGATGAGCACAAGAAGAAAAAAAAAGAAGAAGAAAAAAACAGAAAAGCCAGCAGCAGCAGTAGACAGCAGCCACAGTCTGCAGGCACTATCGCCTTGGAGACAACACAAGGACATTTTGTTTTGCTTTTGCCAGCTTTCCCCATCTATCCAAAGGGACGAAAAGAGAGGAGGAAAGAAGAAATAAATAAATATAAAAAGGCTGAGCTCAAGAGAAGCAGCGAGGTGAGCAGGTCTTTGGTTCGCCCCAAGGAACTTGCCGGTGACCTTACAGGGAGATTTGAATGTCTGACACATTTCGGGTTGAGAGTTTTATAATTGGGTGAAAAACACAACAACGGAGCTGCACTGCAGGACACTGGAATGTTCCTACTGGCGCCGTTTATTTAGATACCGCACAACGACGAAAGAAGAAGCTGAATTCAATAAAATGCCCTCAAACCTCAAAGCAATTTATCTTCTGTATATTTAAGATTCGATGCATTCTCAGAGGCATTGCAAAGTTGATTAAAACGAAATAACAGCCGGCTATTAGATATTCATGATTCCTTAAAGCTTAAGGGCTTACCGATGTTCCTACAACCCCAACACCCAACAACCTTTTCATTCATAAAAAGACAGCAGTCTGTGGCCACTCCAGCCCCCTATCTCATTGAAACACCAGCTCTGTTCATCATTTACGCTCCGCTTCTGCGGTGCCGACCCCCCTCCCAAACCCAAAAAAACCCTGTTTCCACCACACACCGAGCTTTGTGCTTCATTTCAAAGCATTCATTTCTAACTAATTAGCCTCTCTCTCTGTATCCCAGGGCTTCGTGGCTTCCACAATTAGATAAGCCCGCTCTACTTCGCTCCAGGAAAGGGAGAAAAAAAAAAAACTGCTATTATGAAATGGATCCGGTTTATGTGACTCGCCGTTTCCGCACCGAGAGCATTGGGCCTCGTCGAGAAACTTCTGCAGAGTCGAGATCAAAAGAGGTGGAAAAGGCTTTTTTTTGGAGGGGTGAGAAATGAAATCAGACGGCAAAGTGACTCTTCCAGCCTTGTGCTGAACCCAATTACCTCCTAATTTTAGTATTTGAACCTTTATGCATGGTTTCATCTTCAGCAGGGACTCTCGCAGACTGGAGAGAATTTTGGACAGTCTGTGTGTGATGTCACCCATTAACTTTCTGCCGGCCTGTTTAAAGCTTGCAAAATGGGATTTGGTGGCTGCTGGGACTCATATTTTTAGACTTAAGCGTACTCGAAGCCAAAATCCATGATCACGGTTGTTAGCGGGGCCAGAACCGCACGCTTGTGTCATTTCTGCTGTTTGATATGAAGGTCCTGCTTCCACTTTGTAACTCAGAACTTCTTTTTAGGCGAGACACTGCAGTTGAACAGGGTAAAAATGTTACTTCCCCAGTTATTACTTACATTAACAAGAATTTTCTGTATTATAAATTGTCTGAAATGTTATGCAGATGAGCTGTTGTCTAATTATATACAGTATCCACTCATTTGAATACATTTCCAGAACAGAAATGTGAGGTAGCCAGTTTCAAAATCCATCAAATAAATTGCTAAAATTGCCATCAACAGCACGAAAAAAATCCATCATCGCCATGTTTTTAGGAGATAAATGCTACATAAATCCAGCTATGAATGATATATGAACAAATCCCCTCATGCACCAAAAGTTTGGTGGAAAACTCATTTGGAGAAAAGCAAGCTTTAACAATATCTATTATAAAATTCTATACATTTTTGTTGGAAGACACTTTACATCTCAACATGAAACTTCCCCAGTTTAATACTTTTTAAGATTTATTTCTTTTTGGCTTTTCACCTTTATTCAATGGGACAGTGGATAGAGTCGGAAAAACGGGAGAGAGAGGGGAAGGACATGCAGTAAATGCCCGAGGTCGGACTTGAACCCGGGACAGCCGCTACATCTCTGCATGTGGGTCACGCAACATAACCATTAGGCTATCGAGGCGCCCCCGCCCAGTTTATTACTTTTATTAAGAGAATTATCTTTTGTATTGCAATTTAAAAGAACAAATGCATAATGGTCTATTTAAATGTGATCTAATTTGTATACATTTCCAAAACAGAAATCTAAACATTGGATAAATCCAGGTTTGATATTTTTATCTAATTTTATTAAATAAAACCCTAATCTACTAACCCTTAGTCAAAGGTTTTTACAAAATAGATTTATCTTCAAGATACCTTCTTAAATCATAAAAAAAAAATCCTAATATGCCTTCAAAAGCAAGAAAAAAATCCATCTTTGCCATGTTTTTAGGAGAAAAGTGCTACATAAATCCAGCTATGAATGATATATGAACAAAACCCCTCTTTAAAAACCTTCAGAATATAGATCGGAATAAGATTGGAAAGTTTGGTGCATGTATGTGCAATTGAAGTGGAGAACTCAGGCTCAGAGCCCGAGAAAAAACGCATTTTGAGAAAGCAAGTCAAATCATAAAATGTTATTAACAGCAAGAAAAATCAATTCTTGCCATGTTTTTGGGATATAAATGTTGTATAAATCCAGTTATGAATGATATATTAACAAATCCCCTCTAACAAAACCGTCAAAATACAAATAGAATGAAAAAAAAGTGTATGTGCTACTGAAATGAACAACTCAAGGTCAGAGCACAAGACATGTTACATCGTGAGATAGCGAGCATTTGTGAATGGAACATGCAACATTCCACACATTTTAATAGGAAATCACTATTTACAGGCAAAAAACTTAACTACTATTTATCACCATGAATCTTTCCCATTTTATTAGTTGAATTAAGACCATTATTTCATTTTCATTCATTTCATTGAATAAGCACTGATTTGCACATTGGATCTGAACATTGGATGATTCCAGGTTAAAATTTCTTGTTTCACTCAAAGGGAGTTTGGATATGTCTTTTTTATCACTCAATAAATACTGTCAAAAGCCCGAAAATCCGTTTTCTGCACCTTTTTAGCAGTAATATGTTGTTTAAACCAGGCTGTGAATGATACATGAAGAAATCCCTCTGTAAAAAACCTTCTGAATATGAATGGGAATGAAGAAAGTTTGGTGTGTGTAAGTGCTACAGAAATTGTGATTTCTTACTCAGACTAAGAGAAAAACTTCAAAGAGAAAAGCCTTCAAAGTTCCATGAATTTTGATTGCAAACCACTATTTACTGGTGAAATTGTAACCAATAAACATCACCATGAAACCCCAGTTGATTACTTACATTAAGTCAACTATTTTTTGGAACATAAATCTTCAGAAATGTTATGTTCAAATAGGTGATATCATATAATATGCACTAATGCAACTAAATAAAGAACCTAAATATGTATTTTGGATGGTTTCTTTTCACTTGTCTGAAAAAAAGAATAGTTTATGGAAGCAAAATATCCCTTTAAATATACCCTTGAGTGTCTCATCTGTAGTCAAGATAATAATGTGACCAAACCATAATTTATACAACTGATTATGTTCCTCGTCACCAATATTCAAGGAATTGACTTACTACATTGAAAGCTGTGAACTAATATTTGCTACTTTCAAAGTGTCAAATTACTATTTCTGAAACTCCATTATAAATTCATACTGGTTCATTTCAAAATGCAAAATTTAAGGCTCCACTCTCGTGTTCAGTTTGTTGGACAGGGTGCCATGTTACCCCACTACTTTAAGGGTTTTACATAGTGGAGCCTGCAGAAGTAGGGTCATTTAGGCCACTTATTTTTTTAAAGCCATCGCCCCAGCAAAGGATAAACGCCTTGTGTTACTAACCCTGACATGTTAGACTACTGTAGCATGTTTAGTTCACCCAGATATGGGCAGGCAGTATTTGCACAGGGTCACTTAGCTTCTGCTGCTTGACTTCAGGGAGTAAATTCATTATGAAATTAACGTTAGAGGTGCAGATTTTGCCATCAATACTGTCGCACAGACTATAAGGTGAGACCACGACGTAATTATGCATTTATTAGTGCACTCACTCGAGTCATCTTACAAGTTCATGGGCCAGTAGATTCTGTTGGTCAGAGTGTGCCACCATTATAAAATGTCATGGGGCAGTTTGCAAAACCAAACAGCCATAACATTAAAACCCCCTGCCTGAGAATTGATTAAATTTGAGACACTAGTTTTCCAGAAGGAGGTTTGGGCTACTTTCATCTTGGGTTTAGAACTATTCGTAGTTTCAAACGTGGTAAACACTAGTTAGGGGTGCTATTACTCCTCGCTTGTACTTTTTATTTTGAATAGTGTAGGCCAGGTAAGAGGTGAAATAGATTTTGAGCTTTCATTTTGGTTATTGCAGAATAGGTATGGGTGTTTTGGGTGTTTTTTTTGTTATATTAATTTCTGTTGTTTTAGTAGCATCCTCTGCCCTCAGTTCCTACTTTTGTGCAAATTGTGTTGTTGAATTTGTGACAATTACCAACTTAAAAAACTAATATCAATTTTGGTTAAACAGAAATCACCTGACCTCAGAAAAAACAATTGCAGCACTCAACAGAATATTTAAAAGTGAGTAGAAGCTGCATACCTGCGTGAACCCTGAATGACACCATTGGTTTCATTGTATCTGAGAGCTGGAATCTGGCAATTACACTGCACAGGTTTCCATTCTGCAGTGTTTGTGGCCTTGTTGCTAAGCTGGCAAATTTCTTTGCCATGTCATCACTGTGAGGTGTCCAAGCAACCACAGAAATCCTCAGTAAGTATCTGCTAGATGCAAAATCATTGTAGGTCCCTTAAGCTTCCACTAATTTACACTTTGATTTTGTACAGGATTTTGTACAGGCATCTCATTTGTAAACAAATGAGATGTAACATGTTATTTAGTGAGCTTAAATGGTGCTAGTGGATTCTTCTTGTTTCTGGACAACTAAACTGCAATCTCAAATACTTTATGAAGTAATTTGTGACCTGTGATATGGTGGGAAAGGTGGACAATTTATAAAGGCAACAAAGTCCAAATTAGTAGACTGTACAGGGTGTCCTATGGGGTCTGGCACCAGGACGTTGACAGTGGATCCTTTGGGTACTCTGGGTTGTGCAGTGGGGCCTCTGTCAATCAAACTTGTCCACTTCATCCTGTTGATGTTTGATCAGAATGGGGTCTAGGAGGTCAAATCAACATCTTGGGCGATTGTCATATTCCTCATGATGTTCCTGATTGTTTGATGTTTTTGCCATGTGGTGGGGGCATTTTCCTGTGGGGGTAGGAAAGTGACATTTGGGATTGCATTTGCATGAGGGAGTGTGCTTGTTCTGAGACAATGTTTATTTGGGTGTCTAAGTCTTATCAACACTGATGCCTAAATCCAAGGTTTTCCATCAGAACACCACATAGTACCAATACGATCAATGTTATTCACTTCACCTGTCAGTGGTCATAATGTTGCGGCTGATTGGTGTATCTGATTGGTGGGCAGAAAAGCAGCAACAGTGAAGCAGTAAAATGCATGAGAATGTAACTGAGAATGCAGTTTAGGAATGTAATTTTGTGGAGACAGGGTTGTCCAGAGAGTAGTGTCAGTCCTTTTTTCCAAATATTACTTAAAGTTTCTGACGGTGTGTAACATGTTGCTGTACAGGAGATTCATTTCTGACAAGTCAAAACGAGTTGGAAGCGTCTCTTCATGCTTTTTCTGCAGAAATGGACCTTGAACCAAATCATTTGTCAAGCAGCCAATAATTACTGGTGTCTCACTGAAGTGCTGAAAATAGCAGTCAGAAAAATGCTGCCAAGCTTCACTGGAAGTAATTGATGATTTGATGCTTCATGTTGGGAAATGTTGGCAACCGTTTTGTCTGATAAAATGTGTAACTTAAAAAAAAAAAAAAATGGAGATTAGCATTAAATAGATGTGTCCCGGTCTGGCTCTAACCTTACAGGCTGCCTGCTGAGAGAAAGTGGAGGGAAAAAATGAAGTGAAACTTGTTAAACATGACACAAGTGATTTGTTAAATCTCAGGCAGGGGCTAGTTGAGGATTAATTAATGAGTTGTAATGTAAAATTTCATCTAAGATAAAAAAAATTATTTACATCCGTGCACAGGAAATCAGCCCACAAAATCAGCTTCGTAATGACAGCAGCTCCTCGGCTTATCAGCTCTCTAATGTTTATGTCATGCGATCCCACCAAAATGAGTAAGACGATCGTGAAAGTAGTGTCGTTTAATGGAAACCTTTTTTGTGGCGAGCCCACAAATCCATCAGAGAGTGTAACTGGGGGAGGTGGTGCTGGCGGTGTTGGAGAGGAGGAGGAGGAGGAGCGGTAAAATATGCAGCCAGACATCCGGTAATGCTTCGATATCATCTGACATGATGAGAACCGTAATGGATGGGAGCTATGCATTGTTTGGCAATTAATTTCTCATTCCCGAGCTCTCTTCGCGGGACTCCAGAGGGCATCTATGGAGGTCACGCGGCGCTGGGAGAAGTGTGCACGGAGGCTGATTTAAATGCACACCGGCCTGGAGACACACTGCCTCGGTTTGAGTTAAATGACAGAAGAGACATGAGCTCAGACTGCCTGCGTGTGCACCACAATGAAGTGAACTGCATCACAAAGACACAATAGCACAAGCAAGTGGTGTTTTTCTTGTCTAATGTGCACGTACGTTGGCTAATCTGGAAGATATTTATGTTCTGCATACTCTCAAAAGAATCTCCAAATCCCAAATCTAAATTCATTATGCAAATCTCTCATGCAAACATATATAATGTATTAATGCAGTTGTGTATTTGGGGTGCATCGCATAGAAATCCATATTTTCCCAGCTACAATCAAGGTTTTCATTCTGGCAGTAAAATCTCTCCGCCTTGTGACAAGGCCAAACATTGTCAAACGTACCAAAGGAGAGCGAAAGGAGGTGAAAAAGGAATGCGAGCGGATGGAGGAGATTTTCAGAGTCACTAAAGAGGAAAAAGGCATCGCTCCTCCAAGGTCTCACCATTTGCCAATAATTTTTTTTTTTAAACTTCGAGTAAGGCTTTTCAGAAGACTGTCAACCAACGGTAGAATAGGCCAAATGGAAAGGGCAACAGAGGAACTGACACCGGTGATAAAGGGAGTTAAAGATACTTTCGAGGCCTCCAATCAGATTTACTCGCCTGATTGGTCAAAATAAATCGCTTGGAGGTTGTGCGCCACCGAGCCTGTTGAATTTAATGTGGCAATTTTTGGGGGGCTCGAGAAAAAAAACCACACACACTCTTCAGGAGTATTGAAAGAGCAGAGAGGTGGAGGCGATTCCAAATACGGTACTGCAAAAATAACTCCAATTTAACACATTTTAGTGGGATTATTTTCATGTTTATCTTGTGATAAGGTGAAAAAGCAAGTGCAGCAAGTTGCACATTAGATACACATCTTTGATTTCAACTCTAAGTTTGTTTCCTCCCTATTTCTGTCCATGTCAGGAAAGATGGATCGGGTGTTGGCCTTAATTGAGGGATTGCCTGCCACCTCTCTCACTACACAGGTGATCTGTGTATGATTTCTGGATCAAGGTAGAGCCGCCTTGGCCAGTGATGGATGGTTCAGTCAAGAGGAGGGACGCCAGACAAAAATCACATGATATATAATGGGGGGGAGCGGAAGAACACGCCACGTTCATGAAACATGGGCACGCCTGCTCACATTGACAGAGGTTTCACTCAAACTCCATATTAGGCAACAGGAAAATCAGCAAAACATGCACGAATGGGGTCGAAGTGATTATATTTTGCAATATATTACAATTTATTCACACATGAGGGAATATGGCTCTGAAATATTAAAAAAAAGGCTCTGAAGAACCAACAAAGAGCTCCCTGTTTCCATAATAAAAAAATCTAAAGCTGCATTACTAACAGAGGTCTATTGTGTTCCGGCATTAAAGGGGTTTGCAAGGAGACTGTGCATGTGTTTGTGTGTGTTAGAAAAATCTTTCTCATCTATAATCCTAAACCTTGCACTTTTCCCTCGAAGAAAATTGCCCCGTGTGAGAGGTGCACCAGGCATGTGATAAGTGCGTAGCTTGCAAATAAGCATGTAGCCTACATTCCTAAGCCTCGACATCAAAAAGGGGCTTCATGCAGCATGCAAAAGACTGCTTTTTTTTTGCGGAACAGTAGCATTTAGTTTGAATTACTAAGCAGTGCATTCCTTAAAGCTTTGTAATCAGGTAAAAAATGTCTCTGATGACACATGCTGGGTATCGCTTCAATCGATAAAAACAATAACAGGTGCTGGGAGGCGAAGCAGTGGAACCGAAAGGACAACAGTTTGTGCCTTTAAGAGCTCACTGAGTCACACTCAGATTATCTACAGTGACTCTGCCAGCCTGCATTTACTGCTTAGACAGTCTTAATCAATTTAGCATGTGTCAGGCTCTTCCAAACAGAGCCAAGATGGGCGCCTGAGCGTCCAAAACATCGGCTGCTTCGGCATGAAGGTCGAGGCGCCGCTTCTTCCGCCTCCATCCAGGCCAACGGGGGCTGGCACCGTGCCCCAGACAGATGGCAACATGTGGCAAAATTACAAGGCGACCAGACAATGGACGTATCCGTGGCATTAAGTGTGCTGCATCCTATGCACCGATCATGGGTAAACAAAAGAATCATTCCTGCAGCGGTGCATGCAGGCATGGGCGGCTGTCTGAGTGAAACAAGAGCTGAATAGAAGCTCGCTGCTGCCAGGATCAACCTCTTTTCATCTTAGAGTCCATTAACACATCATTGGAAGGTACAGCAATAGTCTAACAATGTGGGACTAAACTAGAAAACGCTGTCTAAGTTTACGCACATAAACTGTGGAACAAACAAGCTTGAATTCTTATCTTATGGCAGCGTATTAGCGCTACAGACAGCAGCAGCGGGTGAGAGATACTGAAGCAATGTTTTTTATGTGGTTGTCCTTGTCTTTGCAGTCCTGTGGAGTCAATGCAGCTCTGCTCAGTGTGGCAGCAGCACAGAGGTTACTGAGGTAAAGCTGAGGCCTGGAGAGATTCATTTCTTTAGGCAGGTTTAAGGAAGGAGGAATCTAGTTAGATTTTAGTCGTCACTAACACTCTAATTTGTAGAAAACTGGCAATCAGAACTGAGACATAGAACAGTCTGAATCTATTTTAGCATCATAACACAGAACATAAGTTAAACTGTGTGTCTCTTTGAGTGATTACAGGTAAGATGTTCATCGTATCAGTTTAGCATTTTAGCATTCTTACATTTAGTTTTGCAGGTATTTGGTCCGAAACCAAAGTAATCGATACAATGAATTTTTCTTTTTTTGCCCCGATCTCATCAAAGTTATTTTATACTGAATATCTGCTGATACTATTATCCATGATAATACACACTTTAAGTACTGTAGAATAGCTGTTGTACATGGTTGTTCTTACTGTTTAATACCGTAGCGACCAGAGGATGTGGGCATTTCCATGTTGTAGTAGTAAAGGGGCACCATGACAAAGACTCCTATGAGGCTTAATGACCTCCGGCTAGTGCATATGCATTAACTCAAGTCAAAATCAATTAGGATATTGTTTCTATACCTCAGTGGCATAAGATATTTGCACATTCATGTTTCAAATGCTTTTTCATGTATCTGTGGCTTTGCCATCAATATCAGCGAATGGAAACCGAAGTATGCTGAATTTATATGATATTTTTTTCTGTTTTTGATTGACATTGCTGCACAGATTAAGCAAATTGCTCTAAATACGACATGTTGGTGACAGCAGACGTAAACAAAGGATTAGTTTGATTTTTAGGTTAGGTTTTTTGCCAGTACTGATCAGTTAAAAATTGCGTTGATCGCCCCAACATCCCTAAAAGATACATTTTTGCAATTTTTTGCATTTTGTTACAATTTTGATCTCAACATGACGCTACATGAAACGTAATCGTTGTTGAGATGTCTAGAGTAGACCAAAGGGGTGGACGAACATCCCCACCTAATATATGTGTAAGGAGACTGAAGTAAGGGTACAGGTCAAATTTTGAGATTATTCATGGGTGATTTATCCAATGACATGAACAGAATAAGTAGGTATATGGATAGATTATTAGTATCAGTTGTTATCAGTGACATGCCTTCAGTAATAAATTATTCAGATAATAAGAGGGGGACTGGTTCTGTTGCAACTATTTTTTTTTAAAAGGATGACTGCCAGATTACTACAGATTAATTTCATGCAGCTCCTCAACTTTCCAGCAAGCTTCTCTTCCACAACAATCAAACTCTCAAAGTCTTTTCTTAGTTGATGAGATGAATCACAGTGATAGAGAGGATAAGAAATACTCTAAAAAGTAAATCTGGTGACCTGGATTATGGAAAGTTTAAAGCCATTGAATTTCCACAACTCTCATTCTGTTGCATTTGTAATAATTTTCATTTACAGATTCTGTGTGCCATATTTTTCCAAAACTGGCTTCACATGCCTGCACTGCTGGCTATTCAAATGTTCTGTATGTACGGCTCAGCTTTTATCTCTGTTTTATTTTCCTACATGCTTTTAAAAGATGACCACAGAGCAATTTATTTCACTTGTCCTTGCATATTCTGCACTGAATGTGATCATGGAAAGTGGTAAGAGAGCTTTTACATCTGCCTACAAATAGCCGCCTGCGAGCACTTTTTCTTTCTTTCTTTCTTTTTTTTTCAAATCACCAATTCAGTGAATTTATTTGTCAATGGAGTTGTCATGGAAGCACTCCTGTGTGCAGATCATCTGTCCTTGAAAGCATCGTGTTTGGACAAATTTATCATTCTGCCTGTTGAAGAGACCACAGCAAGTGCGCAGATTAGTGCAAGATTATTGTGAGGATTAGTTTCTTTGCATGAATATCCTCGGATATTACTCAGAATTTGGTTTTGATGGAGCAGGAAAACAACTCTGTCTGCGCTGTACATAAAACGTGATTTGCTCGAAGAGATCAAAATCATTAACAATTAGATGCAGTGGTAGTGTGGCTTGGATGTTTTTTGTTTAGTTTTTTTTATTGGTTTGGCATTTCCCAGATATGATCACCATGTCCCTGCCTGATGCCCTGCAGCATGTGAGCTGGCTCATGAGGTTGGGCATCCGGCACCGGGCCCCAGCTGTGGGTTTGGCCACGTATCTGCTGCTCTGTCGCCCATATACCATGCTCCACTGGTATGCCAGGTCAGGCAATGCTCACGGAGCTGGAAGCACGAACGGGGAAACGAACTTGTGTTAGCGCGATCGGCGGATGACACCTTCCTGTGAGTGTTAACAGGCACCGTGATCATGACACTGGATCAAATCTCTCATGTTTGCGGCAAAAGGAAGACGCCACGTTGGCTTCTGGCTTGTTGGGTTCATCTGGTCTGATTTTTGGCCTCGCTGAATGACTGCAGGAGCTCCAAATGAGCTTATTGAATTATAAGTATCAGCCTTCCTACACTTAGGATAGACTGGCAACATTTTTAAAGCGGTTTGGTGAGAGGTTGTGTGTATAAACTGTGGTTTTATTTCATGTTTCATCATTGTAGCCCAACTTTGACACCTGGATCTTCCATTTCATTTGTTTTTTTGACACTACAATCACACTGGCAAACAGAAAGTGAAGAAACTTTACAGCTGTGTCTGAGAAGTGGATGGAATCAGCAGGTAGATGGACCAGTTTATGATTTATATATTGATCAGTAAATTTAGACTCAGTGCAGGTTTGTACAAAAGAATGTATTCTAATTCTTTTAAATCTAAGTTTCCAGACAAAAATGAGCTTCTAGTTTAATGTTCCAAAATGTTTAAAGATATGACTCTTATCTTCTACTGCCTCAATTAAACACCTGTTCAGCAATTATATTTAGAGACAGTGCACTAAGAAACAGCTGGCAACAGGATTCTGTAGTTGTTGCAGGTGAAAATTACTTTTGGAGACACCAAAATGCCTTCGGTGTACAAGAAAGCTTGCAGTAAAGGCTCAAACGACCAACGTTTTAAGCCAAATTTGGGAAGTTGCAGGAGAGTATTTGGTAACTGTGCACTTCTTTTTTGAATATCTGCAACAACATTAAAAAAAATAAATAAATAAAAAATCTTCTATTGCTGTTGAGTTTGCCCCGGCCACATTTAGCTCTCTGATCTCTGCGCATCCTCACTGGAGAAGCGAATAAATGGAACAAACAACCTTGCAGCTGCAAAATATAGACTAATTTGTGTGCAGTGAAGTGGTACACTGATGCTGATTCAAACAATTTGGTTGTAACTATCCTGCCATCTCAAAATTAGGCTCCTCAGGAGACAATTGTGTGGAAAATGTGCACAGCTAACTTTAATCAGAACAGGTCTGTATTCTCTTGTTTCTGTATTCGGACTGGAAGTTGATCAAACAAAATGCTTTATTACTTTGGAGTCCATTCAATCACTCTTTCATTCCTCATCAATCTGTTTATCGGACGTTTATATTTGTTCCCTGACTCCATCCATCCACTTAATGCAACATTTTACTATCTATATTCATGCAGTCGACTCTTTGGAGGGCAGCCTGTTGTGCAGCGGCAGCCAAACACAAGTCTAGTGCTGAGACTTTGCATGTGTGTATGGAAGTATGTGTGTTAAACATTAAGGAATAACCATTTAACACAGAAACCACACAACAACACCATTTTGCTCCCCTTAACTACAACAAATTATATTATGGGTAGCTGTGTATCGGCAAAACCAAACACTGAAAG
>OMNN01000150.1:0-29791 GCA_900302755.1 Chromis chromis | reverse complement strand
AAGTCTCCAGACTGCGGCCCTGACGTTCGAGCTCTGCTCTGAGAGTCTGAGTGGTGAGCTCCAACTGGTCGCCCTGGTGAAAGAGGAAGGATGGATGATGAATACTTCTATTACTTATCACATTAGAATAGATACCTGTATGGTCACCAGTATATTGGGGCAAATTCATTCATTTATTTAACCTTTATTTAAACTCAGAATACATTGCGGTATGGAGGCCTTATTTACAATAGAAAATGAAAGATGTAGGCACACAAAAAAGAAATAATACAAATATTCAAATGAAAAGCTAGCAAAATAATAACATTAATTAGAGCATCTAAGCTTTAAAAACAAATTAATCAACTAAACAAGAGCAGCTGGAAGTAAAATAAGATGAAATTAAAAATCTAAATTGCTCTAAGGAGAAAAATGACTCAAGCTTTAGACTGTTCTGCAGGTTATACCAGGTTACAGGTGCACAGTGGGTAAAACTGGTTGTTCCAAACGCATTACAAAAGCTGTCACCTGCAGTGTAATCCAGTCATTTGAGCGTGTTTGGTAAGGGCCCACATTAAAAGATAGTAATGAAGTCGGGGCTAAAGAAAGAACCGTAAACAAACAATATAAATAAATACATTTTAAAAAACACAGTATCTATCACGCCTTAGAGGGATGGCCATTTAGCCTCAGTATACAGCTCGCAGTGATGAGTATTGTAATTATCAGTAATAATAAGTATACCAAGTATCAGTATAAATCTTAATTCATAATGATAAACGGTGTCCAAGGGCCTAAGAGTCACAGCTGCATGTAGAAAATGTCACTATAATCCAGTACTAATAGAAAAGTTACCAATGCAGTGAGAAAGAAACCAATTCTTTGTTAAAATGTAGTTACCAGTTTTTGTACTCTGTGACTCTTTCGATATTTGTGCCACTCATAGTAGAGTTGACCAGATTGTCATAATCAACATTTTTTTGGCTCTGGTGAACATCATGTATTTTATTTTATCTGCATAGTAAACTAGTTTGTGCTTATTGAGCGCCACTTATAATTAAGCACATGTACAGTATTGACACTAAAGTACAAAACTGTATCATCAGCATAAAGATGCACATAACAACCTGATACAGAGAAGACAATACTATCGATATAAAGGGTGAACAGCATGAGGCCCTGGAACTGAGCTGTGTGGGACACATTTTGCAACTTTTGCAAATTCTGAATTTACATTTCTGATAGTTGTACACTGCTGTCTGTCCATGAGGTAACCCTGAAACCACTTAAAGGCATTTTCATAATAACATATAAAAAACACAATGTTAAAATTTTTTTTAAACTAATTAATAACTAATCAGGGCCCTGCCTGGCCATTATTAAATAAAAGGCCAACCCTGGATGGTGGGCCTAAAACTAGGTCCAGTAAAAAAAAAAGGCAATAAACATGACATGTAATATCAAATTGTAAAAACAACATACATAGAGCCAAACCTCAAAATTATGTGAAAAATATAACCCAAGAACAATTGAAAAGTTTTACAGTCGTTTTCATTCAACACACTTTTTTGTCTTCCATAAACAACAAACATGGATTGACCTTGAAGCTGAAGTATGGTTTGGACTCTCTGCCAGGTTTATTTAAAGGTACCCTGTGGATTTTGACCTCTAGCAGCACTATGGAGCAGTTTCTGTTTTGTTTATCTTGTGCACAGAGCGCAGATCTTTTACTCAAGTAGAATAAACAATACTGCAGTCTAAAAAAAGAAATCCATTATAAGTCCTGCATTCAAATCATATCCCCAAAGTTCAAAAGTGTTTTCAGCAAAATGTCCTTAATATACAGTATTTCCCTCTGAATAGTAGTGAAGTAGGAAAGTAAATGCAAAAGGAAATGTACTTCTTATACGAATGTACATATTCCTGTCAATGCCATGCCAGTGTTCTCACATTAATCCACTGGTCCACAGGTGATGGAAACAAAGCAATGTGCCCCTGGAGCAGACAACAGGATGTAAACATTAACTTATTTGTTAGAGCTCAAGGACACACAACTTATTTTTAGTGAGAAGCAGTCTGTGAACCAGAGCCGAGGCAGTGGGAGGGCAGATCTCCTCTTAATAAGACAGCAGCTCCCCTGAAAAGATGGTTCGTGAAATTTTGGGGGGTCTCTAAAATATTGAAAGTATGCTACTTTTGCCATGCATTTTTTTTTCTTCATCATCGTGGATCATGCATAAAATAAGGCTATTATTGATGTATGATTCATGCATGATGGTGTTTCATCACTAATTCACTTTAATAAAGACACCGGCGTGCAGGCGGTTCCTGCCATCGAACCGAGGCGGCGCAAAATCATAGACTTCACTCAGTTTAACTCAAAGATCAGAACAGAACACAAACTTTCTTTATGCCGACCGCCGTGAAACTAAACAGAAGAACAAACCAAACCCGCCACGGTGCTGAACGCAGGCGGCAGTGGCTACTGTTCTGTATCTGTTTTCTTATTATTCATATTCCTATTTATAGAAATAATGATAAATAAAAGCTAAGTCAAGTGCTTTGTAACTGTTGTATCTGTCATTTTCAAGCAAAAGTGAGCAATGAGAAACAGTGAATGTAAACATAATTTTGCTTGTTTTGCCCATTTAAGGAGCATCTACATTAATGACTTTAATACAACAAATTCAGAACTTTTTGGTTCTATTTCGGGGCAGCGGTGGTCTAGTGGTTTGTGAAGCGAACTTGTAACCAGTGGGTCGCCGGGTTCGAGCCCCCGGACTTGCAAGAGGTTGAGGTGGGAAAGTGAGAGCGACCGCTTGTCCCAGTCACAACCACTGTAGGCCCTTGAGCAAGGCCCTTAACCCCTGACTGCTCCCCAGGTGCTGCACAGCGGCAACCCACTGCTCCTAGTATGTATAGTTAAGATTAACTTTGAATAGGATGGGTCAAATGCAGAGAAGGGATTTCCCTAAGGGGAACAATAAAGGTTAGATTATTTAGATTAGATTATTTTTTTCAAAACAGACTAGTTCAGTAAATCTACACAACAGGGAAGGAAGCAAAGAGGGATGAGATGTAATTTCCTATTTTTGGTTTTATTCACCCCTACAGCTGACAGCAGTGGAGTGCACTTCATGTTTCATTTAACATGCACAGTTTTGCACAGAGTCTTCCTGTTCTGGTGGTCAGATTGTGAGGTCTACCTCGAACATTACTGGAAAACGATGTTGTTTTATGAAGTAAACCATCAAATATTGAAATGAACAAATTTTTATTTGGTGCTAACCCTGTTGATGTACAACTTAAGTTATTTTATTCATAAACCAAAGTTACAGCGCAGCAGAAATGTACTGAACTCAGTTTCTCTTGTGGTTTGATGGCTTCATTGAAGAACACATCCATTTTGGCATTTAATTAAAAATTGTACACAGCTCAAACACGTCTATACTTGGTGTAAACAGAAAAAATGTATTTTATCTGCCAATCCAGGGTGTATTTAAAGTATATGTGCCGTAATATTGCGTTAGTAGACAACATTCACAATAAAAGCTGGATTTTCTCTTTATAAAAAAAGAGGGAGGGTGGTACAGAAGAATATTACAACATCAGAAGAAGGATTATATATGGCTCTTTCTGAGTGGGAGGTATTCATGAATCCCTTTTATGGTATTTCTTTAATGCTGACTTAGTGCTCTTTTCCTTAGCTTGCAATTTCTCTTATGTCTTGAAATTTTACTGCAAATAGCACATTAAACACAAAGTCTTCAACAATCTGAAGTGGAATATCTGAAAAGGGAGGTTTGGTTTTTCCTTGAACATACATCGAGGGAAATTCATTAAATGAGCTGCACCAAAACCTCAACCCAGATCTCTCCTCTGAGTGTGGATGAATTTCTCGTCAGTCTGTGAATATCGCAGTTCAAATCAGACTCGCTCACTCAATACAGGGTGTATAAAAATGTTTTACTCTCAGACAGCTTCAATCATTCGTCTCACTTCATGCTTTCAAGTCCGCCTCCTCTTGAACATTTTCTACTTGCAATACTATAATTTGTTTTCAGAGATGTCGACAGAAAATGTGTCTAGCGAGTAGAACCCATGTCCAATGGAATTATTTCAAGAGATAATTGGATTGATTATTAAAAACAAACTTGTTTCTTTGGTTCTGACATTCTATTTTTTATCTTATATCTGCCGTGTTCATGGAAATGTTTGGTGTCATGGCTATCATTACGTCATGCGTTTGTGTACTGTCAAACCTTGCGCTGGGCGGATCGCAGGGCGTCCACAGTGCTGCGTAGTGCGTCCCGGTCTCTCTCCAGTGCAGCTCGCTCTCCCTCCAGGGTGGCGATGACCGTCGTCTGCATCCGGTGAAGCTCCGCTTGACTCCGCAGGCGGCACAACTCCTCCTCCATGACCAGACCCTCAGACTGAAGGACCTGAGAGACAAACAGAGGAGAGATCACTGAGCTGTCGAACTGTCCATATGTGCATGTACTTATCCTGGAAAACATGAACACAAACTCTCAAGGTGATATTATATTTTATAGGTCTCACAAAAATGGACTTATATATAACTTTAAAACCTACAGGAAAGGACAAGAGAACCACGATGACAATAGATACAGTATTAAAGGTCCCATATGGTGAACATCCATTCAGCTTGGAGGAGTAAAGTAAAAGCTGCTAAAATATGAACACGTCTACTTCTGCCATTCCTCTAGGCCCCAGCTTCCCAGCTTTACAAGCCAGTCAGAATTTTACTGAACTGCTACGTACCAGCTAACAAGCTAATAGTTGTCAAGCTCAAACTTTGTATAACCCTGCCTGCTGCTCCATGGTGAGCCATTCAGAATGCACAGCTGCCTCACAATTCACCAGGTTTATTTACTTTCTAGAGCTGCGTCTCTTAACTCTAAAATGTGTCAGCCACATACAATGCTGTTGGCTCTAAGAGTGAACTCAAGAGTCCTCATGCACTCCTAGTATCTAAGGAACTGAAGATCCAGTGGATTACTTTTCTTTTTCAATTTCAATTTCACTACAACAATGAGAAAATGTGTTATCATGTTGTGCAGTTAATGTTACCGTAAGCTTTGATCGTATGTTCACAGGTCAGAGCTCTGTCTAAATTGTCAAGGGACATTTAGAGATGGTGGGAACTTAAAGACCAATTTGAAACCAATAAACAAAGACTGGGCAGGTTACTGTGTTTTAATGTCACCTGTTGTCTTCAGTGAAACCTAAACTCAGCCTGTCCTTTACATCTGTTTGCTTCTCTCCTGCTCTCTGTGCTCACATATACTGCATTTTAATTCAGTCAAATTCCTAATAAAGTTGTTCTCATTTACATTATTATTCGTTTTTTCTTGTCAGACAATGAAACAAGTATAAAATTATGATTGAAAAGCAGCCCATTAACTCTCTGTTCACCAGCAGTCACTTCAGAGCCATTTCAAAGCTGCTGCTCTGCAACACTAAAAATGAATTTTTATATCTGACAAAATCACCGTACACATGAGTCAAAGACAACGACTATGTTGTGACTTTGGTGATAATGTAAAATGTTCACTCAGAAAGAAAGTTAGAAGCAACATAAAGTCGTAATCACACACTTATTCATGTCTGTGTCACCTGCCGTGTGATCAGCTGTTTTGCTGTCATTCCCAGACTCAGAGAGAGTCTTCTTCCTGAAGGGGGATGTCGACAGCAGCAGTTCAGCTGCATTTAAAGCTACTACCACTGAAACAGCCCATTGAGAATAAGACTAAAACCGGAAGTAATACATTCATGTTAATGGCAGTATTTCGAGCTGAAAACTTCTTTTCAATTATTTTGCTGAAAAGGACACAATATGCGGCCTTGGTACATTTCCTAGTTATTTTAGTTCATTCAAAGCCTAATACAAAGAGTCTCTTGTTGGTTAGATGAATATGCAAAAGAACAAAGGGTCTGCAGTTCTGTGAGGCTTTACTTTGGCACGGCATTGCCTTGGGCTAAATGTGAAGATCATGCTGATGATTTCAGGTTTAAGTTTAACCATGTTTGCTAAGATTTTCCAATACACACTAAAGACAAAGCAGAGCCAAGGCTGATGAGAATGATACTAGAAACATGTCGTCATAGGGGACATTAAGGGATTTATCAAAGAGAATGAAATTCATCAGATGAATGTTCGCATGTCTTACAACAGTATTTGCTACAAAGCAGATATTTCAGTTTAGATCACAGTGATGGGAATGTCTCAAAGTTTTGCCTTTATTTTCTCTACATTAACTTTAGCTCTAATTTACATATTTTTTTTAGGAAATTACAGAATTGTAAAATAAAGTCCATTTCCCACGATGCTGCTACACTGTAGATTTTGTGCTAGAATGAATCCATGCTTCCATAATTAAATCATAACCTCAATAAATTCTGCATGCCAGTTCAAATCAATTTTTAAAAACAGTTTTATTTGCCATATTTGCTTTTGTAAAAAATGTATTTACCATTTTCTTTGGACCATCGTTTGACTGCAGAATTGCATTTTGGCAGTTGTTTTTTTATCACAGTGATATTCCATTGTATCACCTCATCCATGTATCACCTGTCAACCATCCACACATCCATCCATCCATCCATCCATCCATATATACAAACCTCTATCTGCCTGCGAGCCTCCACCAGACTCTCTGCTGCTTTCTTCAGACGCTGCAGCTCGGCCTCCAGCAGCACCAATCTCTGCTCAGCCTCCCAGGTTTTCCTGCTCTGCTCTCCCAGCTTGGATCTCAGGTCCTGGGCCACCGTCACCTGTCTGTCAGCCTCCTCCTGGGCCTCCTGGAGCTGTTTTGTCAGAAGCTCCACGTCAGGACCAGACAGGGAACATACAGCCGGGTGTGAAGGTGGGGTCCTATCTTCTATTTGGGTCTCTGAACTTGTTGTTACTGCAGCCTGGTCTTTCTTTGGCTCACTTACTTTCTCCTGTTTCTCCTTTTCTTTCTGCCCTCCCTCTGCCTCTCCCCTCCTCTTGGTTTGGATCTCCTCATCACATGCTTCACCTTTTCGCCCGAGAATATGGAGAATCTCCTCACCAACTCCTGCTTCCCGCTGTGTCCCAATGACTTCTCCTCTTTTCTCCCTCTCCTCCATCATCCTCACCCTTCCTTCCCCCTCTCCCCTGCAGGATTCAGAGCCCTGGACTCCTCTCACCCCCTTCTCCTCCTCCTCCTCTTCCTCTCTGTCTGGCTTCTTCACTTCTTCCTTCTTCCTCTTGTCTTCCTGGTATTGCAGTTTGATCACCAGCTGTTCCAGGTGCTGCTTCAAAGTGACATTTTCATTCTTCAAGTTTTGAAACTGAAAAATATAATACGAGAGAAATTTAGTGTTTCAAACCATTGAATCTGCAGCATTTTGCTTTCTTTTTGTCCTTGTTTCCTTTTGTTTTGCTCCTTCCGTGTATTGAAGATAAATGAACTTGAACTGAAACCACCTCTTGTTCTTGCCTAGAATGTATCCAGGTTCAATACCAATAAGTACAGAAGTACAAAAAAATGAAAGAAGGATAAAAGCTGAGAGGGAAACTAGAGATCGATTTAAATGATCTTTGGCAGGTTATCACAATAGCATACAAAAGCACTCCTCTACACAACAAAAGGACAGAAAACTACGAACAGTTGAGCCTGAAAGTGGCAAAGAAGTTCACTGTAGAGACACCACATTTGTGCAGCATTTGCACATTTGAACAGCTGTACCACTGCATCAACATCAAATTAAACATGACTTTTTATCCATTTAATACAGCTGGTGTGGCTGCTGTAGGCGTTCTAAGGTGAGAAATCTGATGTTCATCTGCTGAACTGCGAACTGAGTGACACCACTCAGTAATCACCATCCTCCCTTCTTATGGAAATGAAAAGTACAACAATAATTAGTCATTCAAACAATAGACTTGTCATTAGATGTGTTATTCTAATGTCATGCTCATGCTGTTCAACAAGTAAAGGGCCTTAATTACTCTTTTGTCAGATTGACAGTGAAACATGATATGAAACAGAAACAGTAAATATTGTATTTTACCATTTGTAAAGTTAACAATTTGCTTTAAACTCTTTAATGCTGCATTTTTCAAGCTCTTGGTGACCGCAAAACAAGCACAACACTGATATCTTAATACTGTAAAAAGTAATTATGATGAACTTATTAGCAAACAATTGCCTGTTTATGCAACCACAGTTATTTCGAGTGTAGCTTCTGGGCACCTAAAAAAATTGCTCCAATATTCACTTTACTTGTGTCCCAACTTTGGTCTCCTTCTACTCATTAGTAAAAACATCTGTCTCTTTAACTGCTAAATGCTTTGCTATGCTCATTGTCTGTCTGCCGTCTGGTGTTGAGCGGAGTAAACTGTGTGTTTTTAGAGTTTTGTCACTACTGCCTGCTGCTGATAGAGGTTGATGAAAGCTGTGAGAGTGAACCATAACCGTAAATTTCCAGGCTGGATAATGGAAACAATGAGAAAAGACGTTAAAACACTCAGAGTAATTATGCAGTCTGTGATAATTCTCAGTGGTTTCGCTGTGAGCAATCCATTTCAAGTAGACATGCAAGCCATTATTTTTGTAAAAATATCGATTAATGCAGCTAATTTTCTCGCAATGATGAATTAATTAAGAAATGAACTCAACGCAGACATATATAATGAATATGTGACAGAGATGGGCTTCTATGTTATCTGAAAAGTAATACTAATATGTGCTTTGGTGTGAGCAGAGTTTACTATCACTCAACACCTGCTATCTGTTGAATTCAGGTGTACAGTAGCTGCTGGTTTCCTCTCACCTCCCTGAGTGTGTTCTGATGCTCCACCTCCAGGCCAGCCAGCTCGTCCTTTGCATCTGGAGAATCCGCCTGCAGTGAGGAGAGATGGATGTTTATTGCCTTCATGTATTACGTCCGGCTTTTCCTGTTTCATTTACACCTCTAACAGCTCAGATAGATTCAGAGATGACAGGGGGACTAGCATTTTCATTTAACGCCCTTGATTGAAATGGCTCTTCCAAGTGTAATGATCATATCAATTATGAGATACACAGGAGCTTGTGGAACTCTATATATACCCTGCTTTACATATTATAAAGTGTTTTGAAAGCCCAGTCATCCCTTTTGTGTCTCCTCCCTGTACTTCTGTGATCACTGATCCCTCACAGATTCATTACTTATGTACCACAGTCTTTTGTTTATGAGCCTCTCTGCCCTTCACCCTTTAACAGGGGAGAGATAAAGTGTTATAGATTTTTCTTCTGTGAGTCGCAACCTTCAACCGCTGAACTCTGACCTCCTGCTGGGCCTGCAGCTCCTCCAGTCGTCTCCTCAGCTCTGCATTCTCCTGCTCGGCTCCCAGCAGCCTCAGCGTCGAAGCCTCGCCCACTTCCACGCTCAGCGGCTTCTGGTCTAAGACAGGCGGAGGGAGAAAAAAGCGAGAAAAAAGATGATAAAAAGCAGAGAGAGAGGCAGATAGGTGGAGAAAAGAAATGAGGAAAAAGAGAAATGGATATACGAAAGAGATTCACTCGGTTATTGTTGACTGATAACCCGTGGGCCAGTATTACCTCAACATATTTTCTCTTATCAGTTAATTAAAATGTCTTAAATGACAAGGTGCAGAGAGGCAGGTGCTCTGACCAATCAGTTTGCTCATCTCCTCGTCTGAGTCCAGCTCTGATTGGAGGAAACGCTGGTGAATTGAAACAACTGGAGTGGGAGCGCTGCCTCTGCTGCTGCAGTGCCTCAGGTCCGCCTCGAGGCTCATGTTCATCTCCAGCAGCTCATCAACTCGCTGCCTCTCAGTGTCCCGCTCCTACACAAATACACACAAAAACACATTCAGTCATTACAGGAAAAACAGCAGCTCATGCACAACAGATATCTTTCATGAAATGCCACTTTTATGACACACAAGTACTTAAGAAAGGCTTTAATACACACAAACCCAGTGTTAAAAAGCAAGTCTGATAACACATATTTAGACAAACAGAAGCACACTGTTCGATTACATATGCTAAAAAATGAGCTCACTGTGTGGAAAGGCAAACACCAAAAAAAGCACATAAATACAAAAATCTGCATAGCTCCACCCACCGCCTCCACGTCCATGATTCTCTGACGCAGCAGAAGATTGTCCCTCTCCAGCTCCCGTAGCGAGGAGCAGCGTGCTCGAGCGTCCGCCAGCTGTTCCTCTAGAAGAGTTTTAGTCTCCTGCAGCGCTGCACACAGCTGCTGCTGCTCCTGCAGGGTCGCCAAACAAAAAGAACATGAAATTATGTGATGACGTGGAGTCGTCATTACATCGATCAGACTTCAGGAAGGTAGAAATTTAAAGAAAAGACAAAGAGACTGTTTTGAATTTCACTTGCTGTGACATTTACTTCTTCCTCTAACCTGCCACGTCTATAGCTGCTGAAATTATGTCCTACATTTCTCATAATGTGTTTTAATAAAGAAATTATTCTATTGTGATAAAAGTAGAGAGCAACATATAAAAGTTATAACTAATAATTACTCTATTTTTAAGTATATTTTTGCCTTGATTAGACAGGTCACAGCAGAGATGCAGACAGGTATTGTTGAGGGGAGATTTAAAGTAATGTACAACAAGGTCCCCCTGCGACCCTGCAGAGGATTAAGCGGCGTACAGATAATGTACAGATAATGGATGGATGGACAACAAGGTCCTGAACCATAAATGAACTGCAGAAACTGCATGTATACACAGTGTATTCTACAACCATGATTATGAGGATTATACCATAACAATTTATCATTTAGTGTTAAAAAAACAAACATATTTACACGGTGTGAAATCATCGAATGCTTGTAGGCAAATCATAGTTTTGTTAACTTATTAACCAACACCTCGTTCTTAAAACTTTATTCTATTTTTTCCTGGAAAATTACTCGTGAATCTGTTTGTATTAGGTTAAAATTAAACAAGCAAATAAGAAAAGTGTGGGAAAATAAGTGTTTATATTCCTAAAAAAAAAATCTGAACTATGACTAAAGATACGGTTTTGGCCCTGATCCACAAAATTTAACTCATGTCTTGTTTCTGTGATGTGAAAAGTGTGAATGGTGGTGAAACTTTCCAGGGATATACCTCAAGACTGCATCATAAGTACCTGATAAGTGGTAACAAAGACCTCATCTTCTGTTTAGACTGTTTAAACTGGAACAGTCATCTCTAAACAGAGGAGGTCTTAAGTTATGATAACAAACTATTGTTGCGATCTAGAAACACTTCAACATCCCTCCAACGAAGTAAGAAAGGTTGACAACCAAGAGCAGATGTTGTAAACAAGACAATAATTCAGCCAGATGATCTAAACCACAGAATTTAGATGTAAAACTAAAAGTAATCATAACCAAAGTGTCAATAAAAACATCTCTGACTGTCTGTTCTTGGTCCCCACAGTGTTTGTAGATCTTTGTTGCTACTCAAAACTATGCAAGTAACACCCAGCTGATGTAATATAGCATATTTGCTGCTACAAAATGTCTTCTGGATGATAATTTTTGAACGCGTGAACACTCAGCAGTGGCTCCTCTGGTCTGCACAACCACACAAAAGTTCACCGCAAACTTGTGAAAATTAATTCTGAAGACAAACATAAGAAAATCGTCCTACCAGCTAATTTGAGCTGTCACAGGGATATAGCAGATGGAATTAAATAAGGCTGTGAAGGTGATGCTGAGGACACTGAGAGGTGTTTTACAAGGATATGAGCACATTTTTCTGCCTCCGAACTGTTATATTACCTCAGAATAAATCTCATTTGGGTGTAAAAGTTCTAATAACTGCAGCTGTACTCCTGCTCTTTGTCAACGAAGCAGCTCCGGGCTGTAAATCCCAATGACATCACACAATATAATCTCATTCTCCGGCTTTCAGCTTCAGAGTTGTTCATACTCACTCTTGATTGAAACGCTCAGGGCCACGAGAGGGAATATATGGCTTTTGAGATTAAGTGGTACTTCTTTTTTTAAAATAATAGCTACTCAGAAAGGTTTAAAAAGGGATCTTCTTGATGTGACCTTCACTGGCAATATTTATATGAGGGCCTCATTTTGTAAAGTTAGTGTGCCTGTGTGTACATGTGCACAAACGCACTGTGAGTACAATGGTGTTTGAAAGTTTGCGAACACTTTAGAATTTTGTATGTCTCTGCATAAATGTGGTGTAAAAGATTATTAGACTTTCACAAAAGCACTAAAAGTAGAAAAAAAATGAATCAGGTCATTCATTAATTGATCCAAAGTTATGCATCTGTGAGTGGCAAAAGTGTGTGAACCTCTAGACTTTGCAGGTAATTTGAGGGTGAAATTTGAATCAGGTATTTTCAATCAATGACAATGACAATTAGCTGTGAGACAGAATGTGTCAAAGTCCGATTTTTACAACACATGTACGTGAAAGTGTATCATGGCACGGACAAAGGAGATTTCTATGGACCTCAGAAAAACAGTTGTTGTTTGGACTCCACTGATTCCACAGTGAGAAAGGCTGTGTTCAAATAGAAGAAATCCAAGGCCACTGTAACCCTTCCCAGAAGAGGTCGACCAACAAATATCACTCAAAGAGCAACTTGTCTAAGAGTCTGCAAGGTCACAAAAGACTCTAGGGTTACTTCTAAGCAACTAAAGGCCTTACTCACCATGGCTGATGTTACTGTCCATGAGTTCACCATCAGGAGAACACTGAACAACAATGGTGTGCATTGCAGGGTTGGAAGGAAAAGCCACTGTTCTCCAAAAAGAGCAATGCTTCCTGTCGGCAGTTCGGTAAAGATCATGTGGACAAGCCAGAAGACTAATAGAAAAATGCTTTGTTGGAAGGATAAGACCAACATAGAACTTTTTGGTTTAAATGAGAAGTGAAATATTTGGAGAGAGGAAAACACTGGACTGTATCATAAGAATCTTTTCCCATCTGTGAAGCATGGTGGAGGTAATATCATGCTTTGGGCCTGTTTTGCAGCATCTGGGTGGGGACGGCTTGCTGCCATTAATGGAGCAGTTAATTCTGAATTATACCAGTGAAATCTAAAGGAAAATGTCAGGAAATCTGTTGGTTGTGCAAGGAAACCAAACCCCTGAGCACACAAATCATTCTAACCAAGAATGGTTAAAGAAGAATAAAGTTAATGCCAAGTCAAACTCCTGACCATCCACTGGGAATGTTAAGGCAACAGTTCATGTGAGGAAACCCACAAACATCCCAGAGCTGAAGCTGTTCTGTATTTATGATTGGGCTAAAATTACTCCAAGCTGATGTACAGGACTGATCAACAGGGACCGGAAATGTTTAGGGTCACACCAGATACTGAAAGGAAAGATTCACATACTTTTGCCACTAACAGGTATGTAATATTGGATACATTTCCTCAATAAATATAAGACCAACTATAATATTTTTGTCACATTTAGTTTAATAGGGTTTTCTTTTTCTACTTAAAGGACTTGTGTGAAAATCTGTTGATGTTTTGAGTTGTATTTATGGAGGAATATGAAAAATTCTAAAGGCGTCACAAACTGTCAAGCACCACTGTATGTTTGATTTTGTGCTGAATGTGATATTTCTATACATAATGTACTGCAAAAACATATTTATATGTATTTCGTGGTGTGGATGTAGCTGTGCTGCTTGATTTCTTCCTGGTGTCGATGACTTATTCAGAAGTGTGAGTCGTGTGTGTGTGTGTGTGTGTGTGTGTGTGTGTGTGTGTGTGTGTGTGTGCGTGTTTGTGTGTGTGTACCTTCAGCTGAGTGCGTGTCAGCTCCAGGCTACGCAATCTGTGTTTACAGCTCTGAAGCTCAGTCTGGAGCTGCTCGGACCGTGCAGCTCGCTCTCGGGCGCAGTCCAACTCATCCCGCAGTGCACGCATGCCCCTCACCTCACCCTGCAGAGAACGGTTCTACACACATACATACAACCACACACACACACACACATTCATACACCAGAGGGGATGTGGTCAAAGAAGGTTGTGAACAGATCTGGGATGTGAAGTAAAGTAAATGTTGACAAAGTCTGATACACAAAGAAAGAAATGTGTGTGTCTGTATGTGTGTGTACTATCAAAATTCCCTTGCAATGATAGGATTATTTTCAACCTGAGCTTAGTTTAAAGGTAATATTAGGACATGGTTTAGATAGAGTTAGGGGTAGGTTCATTTAATTTAAAGCATTTTTTTTCTTTTTTTCTTCTTTTTCTTTTCAACCCCAAGCAGGTTCTGGGATTTTTTTGTTGGTGTCACAATATAAAGTCCTGCACCTTAATGGAAACAGGGCAACAATGGCTTCTAGTAGAGAGAACTCAAGAATGTCTTCTGTACAGTATGACACAGTTATATTGCAATTAATGATAAAAAAAAAGTTTAATTTAATTGATTATTTGTGTTACAAAAATGGACAAATCTTGGAAACAACATGTACAACCGTTTTCCAAGTGCCTACAGGTGTTAACAATACTGGAAAGAAATAGTGACTCCACATACTATAAATATTTTACTACTTGTTTCCAGACTTGTCTCCTGTCTGTTTGTTTAAAGAACAGCCTGCGTTTCAGCCAAAACGTCTCTGATTTTTTGTCATGGGACTGTTGTTTATTTTTGGCAAATAAATATGTAGTGTAGAATAAAGGGATTTGATGAATTTCAATTTTAGATTTGCTTAAGTCTTTCAACTAGGTATTTCAGAGCGTTGAGAATCAGATTATTCTTTCTGTTTTGACAGTTTCTGGCTCTGATAAATGGTGTCATCTTGGCAAGTTTTAAAAAATAACATGGCTTTCAAACCCACCGGTGGGTTTTGGGGTTCAGAGAGTTAGAATGGACCAAATACTGTCCCCAAATCTCCACAGTTTGTGATTTTGGAAGATAATTTATTGCTATAAGTAAATGTAGCACTACAAAAATGGAAAATACAAGTAAATGACTGAGTGTGGAAGAATACTGAACAGAATATTGAGAAGAATATTATATTATGAGTCGAAACTGTGAAGTTCAGCTGGGGAAGACGTTTAACAATAATGTTCTTCTGGTCAAACTGTATTTGGCTGCAATGTGTGCAGTCTAAATCCAACTAAACACATTACCTGAGAGGAATCAACTTACTGGCTATTATAAGTGTTTTGTGCATCACACCTGGTATTTAGATGTGATGCACAATACATCATAGCTGTTGCCTAATTAGTTGTGTTTTGAGTGTGATAAAGTCTTTCTGTGTGTCCAAAGCAAGAAACAACAAAAACAAAAACATCAGGTTTCTTTCTCAGCATCCTGTGTGTGTACCTCTTTCTGCAGCTTCCTGAGCTGCTCTTCCATGGTCTCAATCTCCTGCTTGTAATCCAAAATCTGATCATCTTTATCCTCCCTGAAAAACATACGACCATCAATAAATTCTACTACAGAGCTTTTTTTAAACAGTATTTTGGCAATGTTTTTGTTTTAATTTGAGTCATATCTTTGATAAATTTGCAGATAAAAATAAGATTGTTTTAGGTAATGTTTGCTAGAAACAGCAAAAGACATATTCAGAAATTATAATTGGCCTACAGTGACCTTTAGTCTGAATTTAATACACTGTGGGAATTGGATTATAGCAGTGAGTACCTGATTTGTTCCCGACTCGTTGCTCAGTAACAGCTCAGTTTTGTGTATTGTAATGTGTGACAAAACATTTGCAAATTTTTCATGTTGACCTTTATCACACAACTTTTCTAAAGGTTCTTCTGAGTTTTTCAATCACACACACACACACACGCACACACACACTCACAGTTGTTGTTTTAGGCGGCGGAGTTTGGCCTTGCTGTCTGCCAGCTGGAGCGCCAGACCTTGGGGCGGCTCCTCGCTGTGGCCACCCAGGGACACCATGTTTGAATCAGCCTGGGTTTCTCGCTCCCGACAGAGCTCTGCTATCCTCTGGGAGGGAGAGGGACAGAAAGATGAGAGGTAGATGCATGAAAGGGACAAAGAGGATGGAGGTAAAGACAGATGTGGACAGAGAATGAACAAGTGTTAAATATCCAAAATTGTGCATTTTAACCCCTCTACATTCATCCTCGTTTTTACAAAAAAAAATACCTAAAAGCATTAAAGCATTTTGTTCATGAACTTTTACAGTGAAAACAGTAGGCAGCACATAGCAATTCAACAAGTATATGCCCCTATAGATGACAGAAAAGGTAAGAAACCACTGTTTTGCTGTGTCTTGATGTGGTTTTGCTCTTAAAAGTCCCATATTGTACTTTTTGTGGTTTTAATTCTGCTCTAAACTGGTTGTTTCAGTGTCAGTAGCTTTAAATGCTGCTGAACTGCTGCTGACCACGCCTCCTTCAGGAAGAAGACTCTCTCTGTGTCTGTGATTGACAGCATGGAGCAAAGCAGTTGACTACAAGGCAGCCAACACAGACATGAATGAGTGTGTGAGACAGCACTTTCTATTGATTTTGACTTTCAGCATGAGCGATCGTTTTACTTAAAAATACAGCTAAATTCACAGCACAGTCATTGTTTTTAAGTCATGTGTTTGGTTAGTTTGTAAGACGACGCTGAATCAATATTTTAGCGATGCAGAGCAGCAGCTTAAAATGACTCTGAAGTGACTGCTGGTCAACATACAACATTTCATATTTGTTCAGTTATCTGACAACAAAAACAGAAAAACAAGCTTAACTGGGAATTTGGCTGTTTTGAAATGCAGTACATGTGAGCACAGAGAGCAGGAGAGAAGTAAACTGATGTAAACACTGGTTGAGCTTTGTTTTCACAGACATACATGAAAACACAGTAAGCCATCCAGTCCTTGTTTATTGGTTTCAAATCATCTCTGAACGTCCGTCAGCTTTAAAATTTCCACAGAGCACTGACCTGTTAGCGTACGATCAAAGCTAATGGTAACGTTGGCCACATTAGCACTAACATGAAGGACTTTTCTGTTTTTGTGGTGACATTGCCATCAATAATAAAAGTAATCCCCTGGGTCTTCAGTTCCTGAGATGCTGGGTGTGCATGAAGACCCTTGTGTTCACTCGTGCACCCAACAGCAGAACTATTTGTTGTTTTTTTCTTATGGCTGAGACATTTTAAAGTTAGCAAAAGCAGCTTTAGAAAGTAAATAAATTTGAGGAACTGGGAGGCAGCTGCTTATTCTGAATGGCTCATCTGGAAGCAGTGGGCAGGCTTATACAAAGTTTGAGCTAAATGACTTTTGGTTCTTCTGTTGGAATATGGCAGCTCAGTAAAATTGTTACTAACTGATAAAGCTGGGGAGATATCTACTTGTGGGAGGCTTGAGGAATGACATAAGTAAACATCTTTATATCTTAACAGCTTTTCCTTTACACCTTCAAGTTTATAACAACCATAAAACACAATAAAAATAGATTTTCACCATATGGGACCTTTAAAATGGTTTCCATCATTTGAATGATGTTGTGCTTGTATAGTTTGATTTAAAATGGGTCGACTGCATTCAAAATACAGCAGCAGAATTTTGACTAAAAGGGTTAAGTGCAACAGAGAGCCTGGTATATTGAATAATAATGTGACTGCAGGTAGAGTGTCATTTTGTCGTTCTACAAAATTAATGGAGAGTGACTTTTCTCTGTGTGTAATTTTCTCTCTGTGGTTTATGCGACAATTTCTACAATACTACAGCAAGAGACAATTCAGTTTTTTATCTGGTTATACTGTTCAAATAATGGAGAGCAACATGGGCCCCTGTTTCATTAGGGCTTATTTGAGTCACTGGAATTTATTTTGATGAAAATGTAATATCCCATGCTGCTCTGAACTCATATAAAGGTTGTAGCTACAGGTTCAGAGCATTATTCACCACTGGAAACAGAGATAATTCCTTTAATAAGGCTCTTTAATCCCACGAAAGCCGAAAACAAATCTCAGTGGAATATTGGCAGATTTGAGGATTCAAAATGTGTCTGAATTGGGAAAACAGAAACGTGAAGTTGAATGTGAGGCTCACTAATGGATAGCTTTGGGCTCTTTGGATTTTAAAAGTGCTTCTCATGCTATATCTCAAAATACTTTCACTGTGGTTCGGTTTCTCAGACAGTGGGCAAAGTAAACCAACATGCATTTCCTTTTGTGTTTTATTGTTATTTAAATTGCCTTAAAACTTCTGACTCCGAGCTCAGCTGTTGGATAAAAAGCAGAATTACCAGAACTGTAGGTGGTAAATCACAGCCACAAACTGAATAAAAGCTCTGAGCGGCATAAGAAATAACCTGAAACAATGAAGCTCTAATAAAAACAAGCACCACGCTTATTATATAAAAACATTTTTAAAAATTTACGAGTTATGTTGGTGTGGCAGAAAATGTCGTACAAGTCTGCTAAGAACATGTCCACCATATTTTTATGCATCAAGCAAGTCCCCCAGCAGGAATCAAACAGGGACACTGATGTTAAAATCCCTTCAAGGCACAAAAAAGTAATAAAAATGGACTTGGTGTCTATAGTCCCACAGCACTGCAGTAGCTCCCACACATGGGTCTGGTTCCATCTGTCTGAACTGTCTAAGATAATAAACAAAAAGTCATACAGAAGTTTGGTGCCTCTTCAATCAGCTGTAATATGCATTGCTGTCTTATTTGCTTATTTGCTGTCCAGTCAATATTTAGAGAAGGTGGTCACCATCAGGTAGATATGAAGCTACCAGCAGTTAGTGAGTCCAGCTTTGCACCAGGATTAGAAAGAAAAGGGTTAAGGTTAGGGTTAGGGCAAACAGCTGGTCTGGCTTAACCCAAACGTGAAAACTTCCTCCTGTCAGCCCCTTATTATCTTGTTTGATTCTGGAAAAACTAACTGTTGTGATGTTTTTGTGGGTTGTGTGCTAGACGAGTGAGTCCAGGAAGATACTGCGCCTGGCCAAGAAACTGTAGAGGTGCTGGTTGGCAGATTTTGTTGTATTTGGACCATAACAGACAAACTGTTTCCTAACGATTCCAGTCTTTATGTGAAGTTAATCAGCTTCTGCCTGCTTTATATTTACCATACAGACATGAGAGTGGTATCAAGGTTCTCACCCGTAGGCGAGTGACAAATTACAAATAAAACCTAAATCTTTGACCCCTAGTCTGGGAATCTGGTGCTCTGTTATGCTGTGGAGGCATTTCCTTGTCTTTCTAAATAGAAGAGTCGCTGCAAATCATTACAAAGTTCTTCTAAGTGATCACCTTTATCCTGTGATAAAACATTTCACCATAGGGCACGAGGGGTCACTGACTGGTTTGAATGTTTTTTAATCTATCCAATATGCTTCACCTTAGCAATCCTGTTCATTTGGCTGTCTTTAAATGTGTTCGTCTTTGCCATTTCCTCCATGCATGTAAATACACTATTGCATGTTATTAAATTTGTGTCTTCTCTCTCCTGTATTTTGTGCTTTGTCCTCTCTGTCCTCGCTCTCCCTGAACCTCTCTGCAGGTATTTCTGAGTCTGGCGTTACACTGGTTTGATCTGCAGCTACTGGTCCCACCAATCAGTTCTGTGTTTATGTTGTTTGTTGTCTGTTTGTCTCTTTCATTCTTTTCTCGCACCCCAACCAGTGGAGGCAGATGGCCACCAGATAAAGAGGAGTTTTTCCTCTCCATTAGGTGTTTGGATTCGTTGGGTTTTCCATGTATAGTTTTGTTGGTTCTTAACTTTAATTTTTTCAGGTAAATCTCCATAATACATAACACTGTAGGGTGACTTGACTTTACTTGACTTGAATCGTAGGTTTTGGCCTTCACAGTCACCAGATATCAACCCAATTGAACACCTACTGGAGAGTTTTGTCCGACATGTTAGACAGCACTCTCTACCACCACCATCAAAACACCAAATAAGGGACTATCCTTTGGAGGAAAGGTGTTCATCCCTCCAGTAGAGTTCCAGAGACATGAAGAATAAATGCCAAGGAGCACTGAAGCTGTTCTGGCGCCACATGGTGGCCCAACACCTTACCAAGACATTTTATGTTGTTTTTTTCTTTAACTTGACACCCATCTGTAGCCCCCTAACTATATTTTCTGAAATGCCAAACTATTCCTTTAAATGTGTGCATGCATACCTCCAGATGTGTGTCTCTCTGTGCCAGCAGGCTTTGGATCTGTTTGGCCATGGAGCTAAACACCAGCTGTAAGTCTGCACCTTCATCCTCCACCAGCTCCTCCCACTGAAGTGGCAGCACCATGCGAGGATCCTGAGTCACCTGCAGCAAGGACAATTTCTCAGGTCTCTATGGTAAGAAATCAATGTGCATCTGTGAAATCTGACACAAAATGGCAGATCTGGGGACAAAAAATCCAAGCAGTGTGAGCGCTGCGTGAATACCAAGCATCTGCACAACAACAACAGAGAAAGAAAAAAAAGAAAGAAGAGACATATCTCACATTTCTGTCTGGGTAACGAGTCCAAAAATGTCTGACTAATGCATGCAAAACTAATGATCATGTTGAAATGTCCTCGGGTGGAAAGCATATGAGCAACAAGCAGGAGATGCATCCATCCACGCAGGAAGAGCACCTCTCACCTCTGATTTATTAGGCTGAGAAACCTGGCACAAAAAAAGGCTGGTGGGCTACATGCTGTTACTGTAATTCAGACACGCTGGTATGCAACATGCTGTTTTTGTAATGCTGGCAATTATTCATGGGGGTATTTTTAAAAGAGTACAATTTGGCATTTACGCTTTACTGGAGAGGACGGCAGAGAATGACAGAAAGGAGACGAAGGAGAGACACTGATGTGACAGAGGTGGAGGTGAAAGAGGTGGACATGAGGGGTGGAGGATCCATCCTACGGTGGCAGCAAGGGGCACCCAGAGGTCCTTAAGAGGCTGCCAGCAGAATGACAAGTAGCTCATTTTCACACTTACTTGAAGCAGCAGTAGTAGGTATAATAGTTTCACTTTCTCTGCCTACAGGCCAGACAGTGAAGAAAGTCTTTGCTAAATCATATTTAGGAACAGAGATCCTCTTAGAGATCTCTCCCCTGGACCAAATCTAGTCAGCTGTGGGTCAGTCGGTGAAAGAATTTTATATATGGGGGGTGAGTTGACTTGATTAATTCTGTACTTACCTGCTGAATACAGCTGGCAATGGCTGCCTGCGTCTCAATGTCCAGAGACTGGATTTGCTGAATAAATGTTTCCTTCTTCTCACACTGCAGGATGATAGAGAGTCAGGTGTGTTAGATCGAAATACGTCAATATAACACAGTATATCAGTCCAGTGATCTGGAGCTGAGGTTAGTACATTAATTAATTGAGCTGATCTGGAAGTATTTTGATAGTAAATTGATTGTTGCAGTCATTTTTCAAGCATAAATACGCTCACTCAGTAGGTTCTGCTCTTTCGTTGTGATAATTTCCCCATCCCCCCTCATCCCCACTCTCACCCCAACTGGTCGAGGCAGATGGCCGTCTTCCCAGGGCCTGGTTCTGAGTCCCCTAACCTAGGGTTTTTTTTTTTTGTTTCTTCCCACCGTCACTGACTGCTTGCTCATAGGGAATCCAAAAGCAACTTTGGATTGTTGGGTTTTCTGTTTTCTGTTCTCTGTTTATAATTCATAAGGTCTATACCTTACTATGTTAAGCGCTGTGAGATGATATGTGTTGTGAATTTGTGCTATATAAATAAAATTGATTGAATAATTTGAGGTTGTCAGTCATACAAAACAAGCAATATGAAGATTAAAACATTTCTTGAAAGAGATATCATGCCGAATGGAAAGGGAAAACTTTAACATGAAGGTGGAAAAAACTAATTTGGACTCATTAGTATTCATTCTTCAGGGACCAAAGACCTCTGTTTCAAATTTCATCTTCAGCCAACCACTCATTTTACTCTGAACTACACTTTTAGAGTAGAAAAAAATGTAAAACAGTCAGAATCTGTTAAAACTACTGAAACCCATGCTGGTGTTATTATCAACCATCAAAAAGCCTGACGGTCATATGAGCTTGTCATCACCTGTACTGCACATCCTAGTAAGAGCAGCAGCAGTCGCCTGAGCTCCTCCACGGCTGCCTCTGAGGACACAGAAATAACTGTCATCACCATCATTATCATCATCATCATCTCCGCCCCCCCACCGCCATCCCCCTTATCATTATCACCTTAATGCGCTTCACAGATAGCAGAGATATGGACTCGAACATAAAGCGTAATTACTTTCTTGCGGCTGAAAAACATGGCACTGATAGGATCGTGCTGTTATCTTCTACCTGTTAGGGGGTCCTGCCCCAGAATGGCAACATTTGGGAGAGGCATCAGTATCAACTGCTGCAGGTCTTCCTACAAAAAAAAGAAAAGAAGGATAAATGTAAAGCGATGAGGGTAAATAATTCTCAAGTGATCACCTGGCCAGTCCAGTCCGTCTGCCCGCAGCGAGAGCAGGAAAACTTTCCACCTGCCTGCTGAAAATTTGTGGTGTAAACAAAGAAGAGACGCCTGATAAGAGCACATTCTTCTGCTCTTCCAGGTAAAGGAGGATTGGCACAAATTAGTTTCATTATAAATCTCTAAAACTAAATCTCTGCATCCTTTACAAGTAACAGAAACAAACAAAAAGATTACAATGAATAACAAACTAAATCACTGAACTGTTACTATTGTTGAATTTGTGGTTAAAACACACGAGTGATGTGGGTAATATGACAGCAATGCAGACACATTAACTGAGGGTTATAACTGCCAACAAGCTACTTAGCTACAGACTAGTACATTATCACGGTCAATATTAGAGGCTGATTTTAGCTTGTCACAGATGTATCGGTATTGGTCCGCTGGCTGATCTGTAACCAGAATTGCAGAGCAGAAACAACCAACGTTGGATTAAATTTAAGAAACAGCATCTCCATTACATCGTTTGTCCACAGCAGAGTTTATTTCTCAGCTGTAAAATGTCCAATTCACTCAAAAATATCTTGGTTCACAATTCTTGAACAACCATTTCCAATTCAAGGCATCCTTTCACACAACAGTTGTTTATTGAGCATCCCTGAGGCCTTGAGGTTTAAAACTCTCATCAAATAATTGCAATGTTGAAGTCAGACTGTGTCGTTTGCAGCATGTGATTCCTCCTCACGCTTTCTTTCTTTCCTGTCATCTCCACACCGTCACTGTCACATAAAGGCAAGAACGCCTGAAAAAAAAAAAAACACCTTTCCAGTATTCATTGTGTGATCTCACCTAAGGGTTGGGTTTATTGCAGTTGCACATTAAAACTAAAGGAAATATAGAATTCGCTGAAGCTATTAAATCTCTGCTCCAATATCCTTTAAGCCAAGCAAAATAAGCTCTTATATTGGACATTTCTCGCGTGGTCCTGAGGTAGGAAGCATTTACAATGTGTTGCAGAGTAAATGGGGTGATTCAGGACTAGCAGAAGGCCCCACCAACACTGTGGTCAGCTTGTTTCAGCGAGTTGTAATTTGTGCTTTGAGCTCTTGGACAAATCTCCTGGCAGACTTAAAAGATTCTGAATCAAGCTGGACTGCAGACGACTCAGACATTCCCCGTCCAGAAACCTGGCGTCTCTGGCAGTAAAAACAAGTATTTCTCATGCGGACCTGCGGCGCCTCGCTCCTCCTACATTGCCATCTAGTGTAGCGGCTGATCATCCTGTTACTTTGCAACTTTTTTTTAAAACTTGGTTTTAAAACTCAGAAAACAGTGTAACTTTGCCGTTAATTGAAAATATTTCTGTCAAAGAGCCACACGCTGATGTTGGCCAGCTCCTTTCCCAACTGCTCTGAAAACCTGTTCACATCCTCCTGCGATCCATCAATGCAAAATCACCAGAGTGCAGGAGCAAGTCACAATTACAGCTCTCTCTGCTGCTCACTGTAATTTATAAACTGTGCAGTGAGAAAGGCAATGTACCAAGAGGCAGGGACTCCCTTTCTGCAACTGGCATGTGCAGCCAACCTTACGTTTCTGCTCCTTCGGGGCATGTAGAATATTAGCCACTGCAGCTCTGAGTTGGTCATCGTGCAGCTCATGGCTCATGATGCCAAACACACTTCTGCAGGAGATTAGCCAGACAGAAAATTATATAGAAGCTGCTTGTTGTTGCTGGCATGCTAATGCCCTTGCAAGAACATTTCTCTGTCTGCTAGTGCAGCCAAGATACACACTGGGTCATATTTGCTCAAATCCCTCCTGCACTTTATTTTAAACATCATCATTTGATGCAATAATACACCCAGCCAAAGTACAAGATTAACAATATGAGTAATAAGCAGTGCAGTTATCTGTGCTGTTCTGTGATTTCCAGGACAGTTGCACTCGAAGTTCATTTCTAGACAAAGAACAGATTTTTTCTGTGACACTGCAGTAAAAAAAAGTGCCGTTATCCGTCTGTGAGTCAGCATCTGAAAATAATCTCATGCTATATCCAGGAGTCCTGAATTTGGAATAAACTTCATCAAGCTGCCGGCTGCCAATGGGGAGTATTAATATCCATCTGCAAAATCATCTTTCCCAATTTCTATCTTTCTACATTATGTTGTTCGGCTTGGTGCTGGTTTTCATTTTACCCACTTTCTTTTCTCTCTTTTTTCCCCACGTTTTTGGCTCTTAAGTTTTTATGCAAACCAGATTAGTTGAAACATAATTTATTGGTTGTTCAGTAGCCTTAAAAATGTCACGGTTTACCGAGGACGGCGATCTTTAAATGCAGAGGGTCAATAAATTAGTAGTCAAGAGAAATTAACATTTCAAATCCCATTAACAGAAGGTTAGAAAGTAAGTGTCTCATTCAGTGGCATTAAAGGCTTTTAGATGGAGTTTTAAAAAAAAGGATAAAGCAGATAAAAAAACATGAGAATACAGTCAAGAAGAACAGGACGCAGCCAACAGCACAGTGGGATACAATACAATGCAGTGCAATATTAACTGCCTCACAGCGCGCTTACATGACATGTTTACAGTGTAGGTGAATCTATAGCCTTCACGCCTGTAATGTCTACACAAATAGCTCAGCTGCTGTATGAGAGAAGCTGAGGTCACAGCAGAGAAAATGAAGCCCTGCCACGCTGCACATTGTTGCTACAGCTTAAACTCACCACACTCATCACTGCTGTTACACACTCCCTCACATAAGCACATACACAAACAGCATTAAAAACACAAAGACAGTGAGAAGTAAAGCTGTGACCAGAGTGGAACTAAATGTCCACAGCGACACTGCAGCCTATTTTGAGAGCACCTGCTGAAACTCTACCCGACTGATATGAGCTTCTCATTACTGCCGGCTTCTTGTGCTGCTCCGAGCTTTCAAGGGACATTAGTGATTCACTGAAAATTAGGAAGTGAAACCTTGTAGACCCGTGTTTTTATGTTGTGTGACAAGCTGAGCAGTGCATGTTCAGTCCACCTGACTGGGGACGCTTTCTTTGCTGAGAACAGAAGCTTCCGAATCTTCCCCCAGGGAAAGAATTGTGTCATTTCCTAAAATGCCACAGGCACCTACAACTTACATTATGAACCGCACAATGCTGAGAGCTTGATAGATTTTTATTCTCTGTCCCTGCACTAACCACAGCTGCAACTAAAAAAAACATCAGCCCCTCCACTGTTTCTCTCCACATCTGATAATAAGCAGGAACACGTTTCATCTTCTATCTCGTGCGAACGCTGTCACCCTCTGTACACGAACACTTCAAACTTTCTAAAATATCCTCAGGCGAAATGTGTTAAGACTGATAGCTGAGCTTCATCTTGTCCTCTGTTTTCACCACCTCACAGCTAGACAACTGCCTCTCCAGTCTTCCTCCGTCACCCCATCTCCCCTCGCCATTTGGTGAGGCCCTCAGTTATGTTTCAGAAGCGATTTTTACAAGTCTGCTGTACTTATAATGAGCTGCGAGTCATTTCAGTCCATCCACAGCAGCAACAACAACAACAACAACCAAAGAAAAGCCATTACACCAGTGTTTATAGGAACTTTTTTTTTCTGCCGGAAATGCGAGAGAAAAAGTGAATAGAGCTATTCAAGACAGCAGATGAAGCTCAAACCAGAGTCAGACCATTTCCAAGCGATTGCCTGTATCACCGTGACACAGGTTTGCCTCTGCATCTCTGTGTAATGACTTGTCTGACTGCTCAGATATTAATGTTAGAGTTTGACAACAGCTATCAAAATATCCAATTAGGCTTAGCTGAGGCTTACACGGAAATAAAACTTCCATTAAACTACACAAAGAAATAGTTCGACATATTGGAAAATACATGTACTTGCTTTCTTGCTGAGAGTCTCAATGTCACTTTTATGTCTGTTTACTGAATACTACGTTAAAGCTAGACACTGATTAGACAAGTATAAAGACTAAAACAGTAAAAAAAAACTGTCCTCATATCAGACGATTTAAAGCAAATTAATTAACACATTATGTCTAATTTCCCTAATCCCCAAGTGCACACAGAGCTCCAGGATCACGCTAAGGGTTTAAGCAGATATAACAAATAAGAATAATGCGTTAATCTGTAAATGTAAATATGCTTATAGGCAGTTTTGTTTGGTCAGGGGGTGTCTATAGCTCACCAAGTTGTTAAACAACACGGTATTAAACTTCTTTTCTTATGGAAAATATATTTTTTTGCAGATGTACAAGTATCCAATTAAAAATGACAAGAATTCAGAGTGGAAGTTCCTTACTTTCTACAACATGTTTGATGGCAATTTTTTTATGCTAATTCCTAAAACCTAAGAAAAAAATTTACATGAATTTTAAAACCAAATTCGCTGCCCACTGACAACCACAAATGTCTTGATATTCTCCAGTTGAGATAAATGCATGCAAAATTAGAAAACTGTGACTTCAAGCAGGTCTGGAGCATCATCTGAAGCCGTGCTTCTGGTCATCTGGTGGATGTAAGTTCAATATTACTTTTGCATCAAGCTCTGTTTTCAACTCCTGAGAGAAAAATCTGCCACTTTAGATGCTAAATACTCTGTTCGCCAGGTAGTCTCTAACTTTGTCTACCTGCCGTTTGAAGCTGGGCACGTAACATACAGTCGGTTTATCAAAAGCTTTTGGGCTGAAATCAGCTGCCTGCTGCATCTAAGAACAGGCTGATGAGAGAGTGAAGCAGAACAGTAAAGCTGCAGGCAACTAAAGCAAACATTCAGCTAGAAGTCACTAAGCTTTGCAGAGCTGAGGAGAACAAAGTTGGATGACAATCCTCTCGGGGTTCATCGCCACAAGTGACATTTTTCACTTTGCATGTGGCCTTCTGATTTGCTTTGTGGCACACTGACAATTACTAATGAGGTGATATTTGGCTTGTCGTGTGTGAAATGTCTTGATAGTGAAAATTGTTTGCCTAAAATCATTTCCAGAGATGGAGAGGAACACGACATGGAGGTGTAAAGTCTGCATTTGCTCTCATAATATTGGGCTTAATAGTCACACAAAAGTAGTACTAGATCTGGTTTTGAGTAAGTGTCAAATGCAAAAAATAATAATTAAAAAGTAAACAAAAATACAGTTAAATAGAAATAATGCTTCCATTTTGGACACACACTTACAATTTTTCGAAGTACTCCAGAAACAGAGCCATGCTTAAATGGACTAAAGATCATTACACATTCTGTGGGTTTCATCCATTTCCAAGTGAAAATGTGAAAAGACCTGTGCATGCTCTGTTGACTCCCAGCACATCGTCTTGATTTCCCTCCTGATGATTTGACCTAACACCTCAATCTCAGCCTCCCACCCCGGTGACCCTCCCCTACCTGGTAGAAGGCTCGGAGGTGTCGATTTAAAATAGAAAAGTTCTGGACTCTGAGCATGTGGTCATCTCTCTCGCTGTCGAACAGCCGCTCCACCTTGGGGTTTGGGTCTCTGGGCGGACACAGAAAAAAAACACAGTGGCGTATTTACTGCAGCTTGATCAAACAGCCCAGCACCATTTCTGTCTAGATGAGAAATTCTTATGCAACAGTGCATTTAAGCAGGGAGTGGATGAAATTTTAATGAGCCAGAGAAGCAGGCAGTGAGAATCCACATGCAATTATTTGTTGAAATAATGTGGCTTAGGTCAGGCCAAATTAATCAGCTGTTCAGCAAATACTGACTAAGATCTTGTCTTGCCAGTTAACAGACAAAAGGTTTTCTCCTGCTGAAATCTGAACACAAAGATAAGGAATTCAGCGGAGATAACTAACACGACGGCACGTGCGTAAAACCTTAATTTATGATTTACTGAAAATTTGTGGGTCATACATTCATGTCATCCTTTCACACAGGCTGCAGAACAATGTGAGGTTATGAAAGGGAGTGTGATAAATGTTGCATCACATTTTATGTAGAGACAGAACAAGAGTCTGCAGCCGTGCTAGCAGCTCCCTGATGCTGCACTGTGGCACAAAGAAAACAAAAACATGTTTATTGTGATCATAATTGTTTAAGCATTAGCTAATTAGCATTCAACACAAAGGGAATGTCATTTGTTAGGCTGGTATTTGCGCAAAAAATGTAATTGTACAACAGTACAAATAAAACATGCTATATTAAATTGCTGCAAACATGGCTAAAGTCAAGTCCCTGCATATCTTAATGCTTTTTTTTAAAAACACAGTACATCTGGAGCATTGTTTGGGTTAACTGATGGGTGCATTAGAAACAATGGATGTTTTAGAGAGCTGGTTATCAATCAGCTCTAGTGCCAGTTTGTCCTAGTGGTCACTCGCAGTATTGCAACCAAAAAACCCCAGTGACCTAAAAAGCTTTTTCTTACATAGCCCACATTTAGAAAAGAGGCCTCTGTGCATCTGTTGACAAAACAAAAGATTCTCACACATTGTCAAACTTGCAAAAATAAATTTTTTTTGTGACATTTCACTGCTAGACCTTCATCAGGCAAATTGTTTGGTACAAAGAGAAGCCATCTTAAACAGGGAGTGGCTGCAACTCTGTAACTGTATTACCAATGTGACCTGTTGATTGTGTTCACTTCTGTATGCATTAATCCTGCATGAATTCTGGAGGCTTAGAATCTGACTGTATTTATACACCGATCAGCCACAACATTAAGACCACTGACAGGTGAAGTGAATGACATTGATCATATTGGTACTATGTGGTGTTCTGCTGGAAAACCTTGGATTTTAACATCCATGTTGATGAGACTTAGACACCCAAATAAACATCGTCCCAGAACAAGCACACTCCCTCATGCAAATGGAAATCCTAAATGTCACTGGCCTACTCCTGCAGGAAAATGCCCCCCACCACATGGCAACAACATCAACCAATCAGGAACATCTTGAGGAACATGACAATGGTCCAAGATGTTGATTTGACCTCCAAACGTCCTAGACCCCATTCTGATCAAGCATCAACAGGATGCAGTGGAACAAGTTGGATTGACAGAGGCCCCACTGCACAAGCCAGAGTACCCAAAGGATCCACTGCCAAGGTCCTGGTGCCAGACCCCATAGGGCATCCTGAGAGGTCCTCTTGTCCATGCCCAATGGTTCAGAGCATTTTTGACCACATAAGGGGGACCAACCCAATATTAGGCAGGTGGTCATATGAATTCAAATGAATTGTATAGTATCAGAAATATGTTAGATATAATACTGTCTGATAAATCACTTCACTATCTAAAGAAGGCCTTAAAATGAGCACAGAACTAGATCAACACCTGCCAGAGATTGTCAACAAAAACGGATGGCAAGCTTAAGACAGGATTTACTGCAGACACTGAATTGCATCAGACTAAGCAGGTGCATGTAATACACAGGCAACTCAGTC
>OMNN01000149.1:3722-29393 GCA_900302755.1 Chromis chromis | reverse complement strand
AGTTTGTTTCTATTCTTAATATGCATATTTTTCATTTCAGATAACGGGAAATTAGAAAACAATTATTAACGTGCAATAATATGCTCAAATGTAAAGAATGAACTGCCATTTGTAAAAATACATATTTTTTATATTTATATTACTTTTTTAGGGTTAAAATGTCAATTAATTGTATTTTTTTGTTATTTTACTAGATATTATCTGTAATTTCCGAAAATTTGTAAAATAACTAAATTGTTCCAAGACTTAAAGTTGTTTTTTTTTTAATTTAAAGTTTTTGTTAAAAAAAAAACTATTTTTTTCAGTGTATCAAATAAAAGTTAAAAATAAACATTAAAATGGGATATATATGTGTGTATATATATACACACTTTCTGTCTCTTCCACTTGTGGCTAAGTTGCACCATGGCTCCAAAAGCAGATTGCCCAGGGACTGAACTTGAGAACAGAACGAACAGAGCCAAGGACACTGCACACATAAGGAAAGTGTACACAAGTTAGAACAATAGGACAGAAAGCGGCCTTCCGTCCAGACGGTTCCTCCTCATCACCACACTCTTCAATGCCAGCTCTGTCTTCTCTACATCATGTGGCCCAAAACAAAGTACCACTCTCTCCTGGCATCTGCTGCCCGTCTCCCTCTCCTGTTTCCTCCTCATCACATGGGGATAGAAGTGGGGGAAGAGAGTGCATGATGGGGACGAAGGCATTCATTCAGCTGAAAGTACAACTCACGCAGTGTGTGACCACCATGGTGGATATTGTACTGCTGACTCTGTCACATGCCACAGCACCAAGGAAGTCCAAATCCCAATCTACTGACAGAGAACTCCTGAGCACAGCAGGCTCCCAATATAAGCAGATCAATGTAAGGCTTAAGAATCAAATCCCTGATAGAAGTAAGAATTGCACCAAGCACAAAAGCCAGCGAGGGATAATGAGTAAAAATACAGTTCTGGCTCGAGCTCCGGAGAAATGTATTCAAACTCTGGAGTTTCTAAGGTGCACTAATGTGAAGAGATTTTCTTCTGTGTGTCCTACTGGAATGTCCTTGGCAATTCAGTCAAGCCTTACAAGTATCTCGAGCCCATACTTTGCCCTCTGGCAGGGGTTCTCAACTCGGAGGCTGGGAACTGGAAAAAAACAAAATCCTCCTGCACCAAATTATGTCTACTTCTTTGCCTTTTCTTATTAAACACATACTGTATTCTTACATAACACCTCCTCCGGCCACAAAACTTCTCAATGGAACTGCTCACAACTCTGAGATATTAGAACGTGAACCATTCATAATGACAACCAATAATATAGATATTACCATATACGCAGTCACAGCTTAACAATACAGGGCATGAATTTCAGCCGATGTGAAATTTCAATTAAACCGGCAACTGTTCTCATGAGACATTGATTCAAGACTCTCCTCAATCTACTGCTGATTGCCAGACAGCTCAGTGTTGAGGATATAGTAATTTCCTCCTGCTTAGAGCTCATCAGGCCAATAGGCTGGCATTTATCCTCAGCAGTGTGACCTTATCCGAGCTGCAAATCATCTATGATATCCCTCAGTATGTCCTCGAGTCTTTCATAAAACAGTCTGCACTTTGAAAATGTGGAAACACTGTGATATGGCTGGTGACAAGCACATGAACCCACTTGCCCTTAAATGGGTAGAAATGCCTCTATGAAGTACTAGATTGGAATTAGTGTTAAATACAAACTGATGGTCTAGTTTCCAAAGACTAGATGCATCACATAACCGCCACACAGGACCTCGATTACATGTATCGCATCCTGGTCAGTTTGTAAGGAGCCTAAAGTCGACCATGCAAATGCAACAGTGTACTTTTTTGTGCGAGTAAAGGGTTAAAGCAAATTCTTTATTTTACCTTTTTGTTGTTAAAGATCAAAATCAAATCCCTGCGAAACCTCAAGGCCAGACAGTGGCTCATGTCCTTTCATAGTTTAATGCCACTGACAAAGTCGCAGCAGGGTGTTCCTTTCTTCTCCCAGTGAACTACATTGCACCCTAAGACTGAGAAATCCCTTCATGTTTTCTTTTCATTCCTGCAGACGCAAACCAATACTGCTGCAGGATCGGAGTATGTTTCTCACAGACATGGAGCTTTGATCAAATTAAACGAGAACTTAGTGAATCCCGGTGTCTGTTCTAATACTGGAGAAGAGAGGAGGCAGGGGAAGGAGTCATCAACAATGATTATCTACAGACTGAAGATTGAAAGAGAAGTAAAAATCTCAAGGAGACTATTGGAGCTGTTGAATAGATGTAACCGCTACAGACTAAAATTAGTTGTGATTGAATCATTTCACCTATTATAGCAGAAAAACCATTTATACTTGTGAATGAAGAACAAGGCTGCATGGAGCTCCACACTGTCTCACACACCACAGTATCACAGTGTAATCACAGCTGCACGACCACACACACGTGCACATGTGTACACGAATACAATCTGAAACGGACAAATGTGGGGTTTTAATCACGCAGCAGATCAAAAGCTCAGCGAGCACAATGCTCAGCAGAAGCTGGATCAGAGTGTTAACACTGTGATTTCATCGTGGGATGAGATGGGCAGCCGGCAGCACACGGGTCACAGAGAGGAGTCAGTCAAGTGTAGCAGCAGAGGCCAAGCGGGCCAGACATGAGCTCTCGTCTGCTGCAGCCTGTCAAGTCCAGCAGTCACAGTCTCACCTGATGCCCACAAGCCCCTGAAGTGACTCATCACGGAGGGGAGAGAACGGCTGGTGACTTTGCTCCACAAAACCCTGCTGAGGGATGCCAAGCTGGATGGATAAATGCAACTGCTCAATGTCATTCTATACAAGACAGGTAGTGTGCCTTTATGAGAAATCAATGTGCATGGAGTAAATTAAAAAGTGTTCATAAGCAGCATTTCTTTCCTTTCACTGACATCAGATACTGTATAACTGCACATGATGGTCAGCATGCTGTGCTTCTCCCTCCTAGTTAGACTTGGCATCCGACCGAAAGCATAAAAATGTCCCTCAGGTTATGAAGCGTCGCCAAACACGAGGACCAGATGGCACCTGTAGCCACACTGGTGGGAGCCAGCTGCAGACGCTTCAACGGTGTGACTTAAAAATATGGCAGAGAGTCCCAGAATGAAAGTGTGAGAACCTGTAACATCCGAGCATGTCAGCGATCCAGTCAACCAAATGGATCACATCAGACACACTGCAATGACAATCCTGCTCCTGAGTGCCATGTGTGCAGTGAAAGTGGGGAAGTGATGAGGGCACAAGTTTGTTGGGGCTATTTGAAGGAATGACGTGAAAGATGAGTATCACATTAGGAAGCAGTGGTACACCCATCTACTTCACAGTTTTCTCTCTAGGAGTAAACATGTGTCCAGTTGTGCACCAAATAATAAACCACAAGGAAGAGTTGCAAAAGGAGTGAGTGCAGTCCAAAGGAGAGGGGCACTGGATCTCAGTAGTAGGAGACACAGAAGACCAGCACGTTTGGAATGTCACCTCTTTACAACGAGGCTGAATGAAACAACCAAGCAACGCTGTCTCCACTTGACTTCCACTTCCACCAATTTTTAGGCGAATGTTGACGCACATGAACAAAGAGCGAGTGTATTTAAATGAACTCCAGCATTTAAATCCCCCCAACAGCAAATGTGAACACACACGTTTAACGCACCACAAAGGGCTACACACGATGCGTTACAGCAGCCTTACCACAGAAGTAGTCGCGTCCTTCTCCAAACTCCAAATATCTCCACACGGATCTCGGCGTGTCGTCCTGCCTCCCGTCCAACACCACGTCCGACCGCCTTCCCTCCCAGCTGCCCTACTGTCATGTGTCTCCTACCAAAATTGTCCTCGTAATCTTTCCTCCAAAGTGGGATGTGGAGATCGCTCGGGTTCCGCCTACCGCACGCACTCGGATCAAATCGTGAAGCCAGAGCGCGCAGAGGACGCGAGAGAGCCCCCTGTTTTGGCACGCACCTCTTTAATCGTCTGGAGATGATGATCCAGCAGCGGATCTGTATCGATTAAAAGCTCGTGTCCGCTGCTTTTACCATGTTGGAGACGTTTTTAGTGTGTCGGTGTCAGGTTGTGTGTCATGGATCGTGCCCGAGCGCGCATACGAGACAAAAGAGAGACAATGGATGAGCGCGGGGGGACCACACGCGTTTTTTTATTGAAAACCGCCGGATTGGGTGTCCCCTTTAATTGCTTCCAAAAATAACCTCACAGCGACTGTTAATTAAAAAAAAGCAACGATCCAATCGCAGTGTCTTTTCCTGGCACGCAATCAGCAACGTAAACAGCACCCAGCATCCATGTGCCACCACCGCGGCTGCTTACGCACACAGGACGGCTACGCACGCTCCATTTCTAGGTCATCTGCGGTAGCGCGTTTTTGATGTCACACCGCTCCGGGGATCGTCTCTTTCCTCTCTCCTCCAAGCTCGTGTTCAGCCACTCACACTCACCTGCGGGGAAAATGAGAGCAGGTCCCTCCTTCTGTGGGTATTTCAGAGCCAAAAAAACACACATTATCCATAAAAACCTGACTCATTCATAGCCAATTTATAAACCTGCATTTTTTAATTATGTGCGTCATCAGTACCACCCTGTCCTCTTTAAGATGCAAACCACAGTTTCCTTTGAAGCTGCCACAGTGAACCTGACCTTGTGGAAAGCAGAGGACATTTAACCTCTGGCTCATGCATCTGCTCTGAGGTTGACCCAGTGGGGGGTTCGGCTACCCAGAGAGGAGAGGGGCCAGAGATGCTGAGAAAGTGGCCTTGTGCATCCCAGAGGTCACCCGGATGAGCTCAACAGATGTATGCCACAGTTCAGAAGAGTGACTCTCGAGTGTGTGAAGGCCTGTGCTTTCATCTGTGGTTCTGGTGGCTCCTAATCACAGATAACCACGTTAATATGCTAATTTAAGCACTGTCAGCTAATGAGGAGGAGAGAGGAGGAGGCAAAAGGACATCTGGCAGCTGGTTCTGGAGGGACAGACTCGGTTGCATGGACTCTCCCATGTTTCTAATACTTTCAGTGTCACTTTGCCTCACCTGTCTGTCAGCTTAAAAAAGTGATGCATGTGTTCCAGAGGACTTTCCTGGCTGCAAAGAGCAATGCACAGTGAGGAGTAACCATAGAAACTGGGTGTAGCAAAGGTCTGTATCACAAGTTAGATGACCACAGAGGAACTGACTAAATAAACCCAGATCTGCAGTACAGTAGCAGTTACTGCACTATACCCCACAAATTGCATTCATATACCTCCTGTGGCAGACTGATTTGGAGTTAAGTAATTTAAATAAATGCATTGGAATCTGTTATGCAGTTGGATGGCATAAAAGTCTACATCAACATTACTGCAGCAATGCAAGCAGCTCTTTAACTGCTATAAACCTTACCATGGTAACTGTTAGGAAAATTCTTCAGTGGAGTCCTAACTGCTCCAAATTATCACACAGAGTCATCTCTCAAGTCAAAGCAATGTTTTACTTGCAACAAGGAATCAACATGCACAGTATATAGTCTGAGGAAGTGACTGACAAAAACAAGAAACACTGAGGCTTTTTTATAAGGATACAAATAAATTTCACGGGCTTTAGTTGCACAGACGGCATATGTGTTATCTTTGGTCCACAGTTTGCACGCTCTGCTTCTCTCCTCCGCTTATTTGACCTTGGTGAGGTTACATGAGACCACACGATACAAAATTACTGAACACTCGAACAAATATTTCAATCATCACATCTTTGTATAAAAGGTTAACATGATACATTTTTATTACAGTAACTATCTTATTTTAGAGCTGTAGCATGCAACATTTCCTAAGTAGCAGTAAACACAAAGTACATTTGCGGCTGGTGGAATATCATCAGTTTTGCAGGAATTTGGTCGTAAACCAAATGTCTGTCTGGACAGACAGAGATGCCAAAATGTCACTGCAGTAATTGTGAAATTATTTTAGTTCGCACCAGATAAACTGACAGAACAACATGTTGCCTGCACCACTAGAAGCATCCCTTATTTTGTGCATTAGAGAAAAAAGCCCTCTAGGCTGTGAGTTTCTGAGCATTGTTCCACCACATCAAGCTCATCTTGTGGTCAAAACTCCTTCATCATATAGTAGCATACTCTTATTATTTTCCTATAATTGCACACAAAAAAGGACACCTCTCTATCTTACACTGAAAAACACACAAAAGGGAAATAAAAAATGATTTCTGACTGATTGCATTCTTTGTCTATGTGCAGAGATCAGAGGTTAACAGTCTGTACTGTTGGGTCAACACTGGCAGACATCATGTGGTTTGAGTGTTTTCATAGGTAGTTGGCAGGATGACGTAAATTCTGTATGATGCACATATTGATCAGACAGATTCTGCTTTGACCTAATGAAACTAACATCCTAGTACCTGATATAGATCAGTACAAATAACTCTGACCAAGAATTTGTACACTAATTACACCGGTACGTTTATTTATTTCTGCTTTAAAAGCATACTCAGAGAACCTTTGCATCAACATGTGATTACAGCAGGTTTCTTTTTGTAATCTTCAAGACATCATACTTGCTTTCTCATAAAACGGAAGATGATTCTGAACAAACAATAAAGCAACAAACAATAAAGCAATACACACAGCCTTCAACCAAAGCAGTGCAGCCTTCTGAACAACTTTGAATGGATTTCTGAAAACAATGGACATCTGTGACTTCTGGGAGGTCAGAAAACATGTGTAACACTTCAACAGCTTATACCTTTGGAGTAAATACATAAGTGGATTTCGACTTTTCAAAGGAAGGACTGGGGAAAAAAAGCATATTAAGAGGTCTTTTCCGAGAAGCTTGATTTGTGGTCTCCTCTCCGTCCTCGGCCGCCCCTCGGTCCCCACCGTGGACATAATTAGGGGAAAAGGGAAGAAAGGATCTCATCACAGACCACTAAACCCATTCAGCTTATTTTGCTGAGCCCTGCTGGAAGATGCTGCAATCAAAGTCAATTAAGGTCAATCTACTGGCGCATTCATCATTTGGGGAAGAGATGCCAGTCACCGCATGATTATCCCTGCTGCACGGCCTGCTCATGGACGAGCAATAAATAGCTGCGCTGTGGAAAATATGTGGTTATGAAATTACCTTAGAGCTCCAGTGAGATAGTTCATTATGTAGGACTATAGGCAGTCTAGTGAAGGTTTCATGAATTCATTGTGAACCAAGTGTGATGGTGACTCATGTATGCAACAATTAACACTAACAACACCAGACTTGATGCTTTGGGGGCCACAGGCATGAGTCAGTTTGTAGGTGTTAAAGGAAATTACATGTCTGTAGTCAGGCTGATCATGTTTATTTACATGAATTAAATATGATCCACATCAAATATGACAACAGCTGTTTAACTGGAATTTGGAAATATACATGAGCACCTCGTCAGCACAGTTATACACTGATCAGCCACAACATTATAACCACTGACAGGTGAAGTGAATAACACTGATCATATTGGTACTATGTGGTGTTCTGCTGGAAAACCTTGGATTTTGACATCCGTGTTGATGAGACTCAGACACCCAAATAAACATTGTCCCAGAACAAGCACACTCCCTCATTGCAAATGGCAATCCCAAATGTCACTGGCCTACCCCCGCAGGAAAATGCACCCCACCATATGGCAAAAACATCAATCAGGAACATCTTGAGGAACATGACAATCGGCCAAGATGTTGATTTGACCTCCAAACTTCCTAGACCCCATTCTGATCAAGCATCAACAGGATGCAGTGGAACAAGTTTGACTGTCAGAGGCCCCACTGCACAAGCCAGAGTACCCAAAGGATCCACTGCCAACGTCCTGGTGTCAGACCCCATAGGACACCCTGAGAGGTCCTCCTGTCCATTCCCAATGGTTCAGAGCATTTTTGACCACATAAGGGGGCCAACACAATATTAGGCAGGTGGTCATAATGTTATGCCTGATCGGTGTATGCAGAATTACAGATTTTAAAAAGCTAACTGAGACTGAGATATTTTGATTTCCAGTAACAGAAGAATGTGTTTGTGCCAAGTCATCTTCTTACTCACCAGTGATGACTAAAATGAATGCTGAAGTGCAGAGGAGAGTTCTGGGAATGTAATAATAGATGTAATAATGATAATTCTCTATGATTTGACAAAAACATACCCAACTTAAGGAACAAGTTTTTTCCCAGCTATACAACTGTTTTCATCAACAGGTGGAGTTGGTTCGGTTGTCTTGGAGATGGATGATGATGATATTTGAGCTCAGTAGCTCAAATATCATCCACTTGTTGCACTTTTAGGACATTTCATCTTGACTTTAAGTTAAGTATAATCTTGAATTTGGAGCCAACTCAAGACTAACTAGTTAGATTCTACCAGAGCTTTCAACCATATTGTCCTTCATATTCTATATTTCATACTATAGAAGACGTTTTTGAACTTCTAGCAACAGGCAATAAGCTCCATCACCTGCAAACAAAAAACAGCACAATCCCAGCAACTGTAAATGTTACATAACGACACAGCGAGCTAGAATAATCAAAGAGTTTTCAGAAGCATTTATCGAGAGGAGACATCTGTCATACCAGAGGACTGCTGTTTGTTATTCTCCCCGGACTTCAATCATCCCAGAAAGTTTTTACAGAAGAAGTTCACAAAGTGTCCTCTCTCCTACACACATAAACACATACTTGAGCCACCTGCCCATCTTCCTCTTTTACCATCAAAGAGTTTTGTTGCTGCAGCACATAGACACACGTGCACATATCGCTCCGCAGGACGGAGAGATGTCCCAAGCATTATTCCTCTCTGCGGGAGGAATTCCCTGAAGGAGCAGCCTGGATGTTCCGGGAGGGAGCAGAAACTCTGAGGCCCGAATGGGTAAGAAGGTCAGTGTGTGAAAGAGTGCAGGCAGCAAAGATGAGAAAAAAAAGAAAAATTCTTAGATAAAATCTTTAAAAATGTCTCTGTGATTTTAGTTTGCTTGCAATTTCAAATTACAAATGTGCTAAAACATTTACATTTCAGAATCAAAAGTGATTTCTGGTGTCCATAAGATGATCCTTTTGTTTAGTGCCCTTGACTGTTATAATGAAGTTCAATACAGTAATAAGTAGTAAGTGGTGAAGAAGAAGACGAAAACGAAAATGAAAATGAAAACGAAGAAGACGAAGACGAAGAAGAAGACCCAATAGGTAAGACCCCCTTGGTATTACCTATTGGGGCATGGAGCTCTGGGGGTGTCCTATGGCGTCTGACACTGGGACATTGGTAGTGGAGACTGGCTGTTGCCAAAAGGGGGCATGTGCTTCGTCTGCAACACTGTAATAGATAATAATGTGTTACGCTTCACCTGTCAGAGGTTTGAATATTGTGGTTGCTGAGTTCCTTAGATAACTTAAGCCAATTATAACTAACACTTTTTTACTATCTGAATACAACCATCTTGCTCCATGTTGCTGTCACCACATCCGCTTTCCACTCAGGACAGAATACTACCAGCCCCAAATTGGATTGCACACAATGGAAGGCTTCACTGAAACCATCACATTACAGAGATTCTCACAGTTTGTCACCTTTCTCTTTAAGTTCATCAAATTTTTACAGGCCGCTCATCAAATTTCGTCCCTTCGCCAGCTGCTTGGTTTGGCCTCAGGGAATCACTCCAATGACCAGAACCCAGAAAATTAAAGGCTCAAGTGACAAAGTAAGGCCCAAACAATGTTGCTAGAGGGATGAACTTTGTGTGACTGGACACCCAATTTTAAAGAGTCCTTTAATTCTTGTATCTCCTGTTTCTGCATAGGACATGATATACAGAATTATAAAGTTTAAACATAAAAGCAAAATATAATACAAGTTTGATGGTGATAGCAACACTTTCACTGAGAGAACATATAATAAATAAAAGCACATTTTCCAAGTTTGACTTGTTAGAGCTCATTGCATTTAGACTGTTTATATAAAAATACCTCTAACTACTGGTACATTTAGCAGTATTTACAGGTAAATATACTCGTGTTAGCCAGTTTTTCCTTACACCAGGAGAAATTGGCCAAGTAAAACAAAACCAAAAAGAAAAACACGTCATTAGATATATCTTGTGTTGGTTAATAACACATTCAGGCTCAGCCTAAAAGCTCCAAGCAGATGCTATCAGAAAGTTGTCTTAAGGGCCCCATGGGAGAAATATCCCAAACATTCATGGAGTAACAAAAAAAAAATAAGACAGAAATACCTCATTTTATGAATGCTAAGATTCAATAATACATCTAAACTCTTTCTAAATGAATGTGCAGATCATGAGTTCCTCCGATATTGAACTGAGTTTTCCTCTGTTTGGACAGCTGGCCTGGACTTTTAAACCACTTGCCTGCATGAGACGAGAAGCGTATCAGCAGTGTGGGTTCTCCTGTTTGAAATTTGCTTTGAGTATAGTCTTAGATGTATTTCCTTTTAGATCCCCGAGGAAAGGAACACAAACAATTCACATGTAGACAAACATGACATTGTACAGTATGTCCTTAGGATCAGTGCAGCTTTCCAACAATCCACCTGACAACATGGCGCACAGAGCTTCCCTGTTTACACTGATAACAGCAACTTAATTCACAGCATCTGTCTGTGCACACTCACAGTTAGCACAGTTTGAAATATAAGCTAATCGTTCAAAACTAAACAGCTCAGTCTTGTCATCACGGCAAACGAGTAGAGTCTTAAGAAGTCGCCTTATTAAAGCCTGAGTAGAGACAGCAAGTGACAACCTGTATTCATTTAGTGCAGCATACGGATGCCAAATAAACAACTTAAATTATATGCTAGTATGAAATAATGTCAGTAAATAGCTGTGGTTTGCAACTCCAAATAATCTTCAGCAGATGCAAGAATATAAGATGCAGAGTTTGTCACTCTGGATCTGAAGAAAAAAATAACGAGTCATTTTTCGTGGTGTGTAGGACAGAAATAAAATAACCACTCAGAGCTCAGAGAGATGACACAGCACAGGAGCCAGTTTCTCATTCCTACAGCTGAAAATTACAACAAGATGCTAAATAAAATGCTAATGTTGATGTAAATTGATTCCAGAATAATTGAAATGATGGTTAGTGATGACTCTTAATCACATTGGGTTATATATTTGTCTAATGTGTTTTAGATGGAAAAGCATGGATTTGCAATACTCTAATAGCCTACTAATGTTTTGGGGACAAAAAGAAAATTCTTAATGTAAAGCATTCCATTTAAGTTAACCTACTTTAAGATTAGACTAAAGTTAGGATTGTAGTAGTTAGAGGTTAGGGTAAGTCACCAGGAAATGAATGCAGATCAGTGTAATGTATTCTGAAGTGATGGAAACACTGGACTCAGTGTGTGTGTGTGTGTGTGTGTGTGTGTGTGTGTGTGTGTGTGTGTGTGTGTGTGTGTGTGTGTGTGTGTGTGTGTGTGCATCTCTGCCAGCTCACATTACTGTTATCTTTCAATCCAGATACGTCTCTGGTGCAGCAAAGCCATTACAGATTTCTAATGTAACAAAAATGTGAAAACAGTTTAAATTTAAACAATTTATGAATATTAAAAGATGCAGTTGCTTCGATTCCCAGTTAAATGAATTGTCATCGTGCTACATGTGCTTTACTTATTAATACTAACAAGCCGACCACTGCATTATTTGTTGTTGTCTCCTATACTCTCCTATAGCAGCTGGATAGCTCAGTGAGTAACAACCCAGACCATGGCATTGGAGATCGGTGGTTCAAATCCTGGTCAGGACACAGGTATCCAGTGAGGACCCTTAATGCTGCCCTGCCTATGTACATCGCTTTGGATAAAAGCATCTGCTAAATGAAATTGTAACCTATACTCCCATTAAAAGCAAACTTATTGACAGAAAATACACACAAAAAATCATCTGATTATATTGTGTGATGTGGTTTTTGAGGTTGCAATTGGCAGTGATTAGGAATGAGATAGAATATTATGTGGGCTTTTGTGAGACATACTGTATGACTGAGTTTCATTGAGAGAAAGATGTTTTGTTGCAGTCTGTTATAGAGGTGAAATGTAAAAGGAAAGACAGTGTTATTCTCTGAGGCAAAAGCTATCTGGGTCACCTGACCTGCTCTAAAACAGCACAGGCCTAAAGCAAGGATGCAAGGACTGTCCAACCTAAAATGTATAACTCTGCATCTTAGCCACCCAGAACTGGCATCATCTCGAGAAGGGTGTAAGCATCAGGAACTCCAGACACCTCTGAACATCTGGCAGTTTTTACAAAATAAAGGCTGTGTATGAATTGAAATTGATCCATATCACATTGTCTATACATTTGTGATATGAGGTGTATAAATGTCAGTGTCATCCTCTCAATGTTTTATTGAGCACAAATGTGGCCACTGACTGCGTTATGCAAATCGGCTTAGTCAACTGACACAGATTCTGGTAAGCTGAGCTGGAGCCATGCTGAAAACTGAGTAGGCATTCACAAATGTCCCTGTGAGACAGTGAGCACAGTTCATTCTGTGCTGCAGTATTAATCAACAGGGAGATGAAAGCTGTCATTCTGCTACTACAGGGTTAGTTAATCTGCACTGTTTGGCCATCAGTCAACAGGAGACCTGGGGAAGATTTGGCTCCCATCCTCTCCACGCCACATGGTGCAACACATGGAATCTTGACAGGAGCAATGGTGGGGGCGTCTTCGAGAAAAATCTAACGGAAATGATTCAGATTTACCTCCACCATTGTGGCTGCTGCACAGTGACCCAACACCAGTGATCTTAATCCTCCCCGCTCCACCCACCCTGTGCCCAGCATGACTCCGTGACAGACAGTGTGGGAGGCTGCTGATGTAAACAGATACAAAACTACAATCACAGTGAAACAGAGAGAGGATTTAATCTGACAAGCAGTTTTGCATAAAAAGCGGCCAAGAACACACACAAAAATCATCAAAGTGCTGTGTAAAAGTTTTGGAAGCGAAACATTTTCATTCGGTTTCATTTGTCGTAGGATCATTTTAGTGGGTTTTGTGAAAGGTTTAGTCATTTAATTATGTTAAATAATGACTTGTTGAAGGAATTAAAAACTGCCACTGCCCTCTAGTGATTAAAATGAGAGTAAATCTTCACGCTTGAAACATTATACTGTACAGGACATCTATCTGCATAACACATATTTAAAAAAAAGATATCCACCTGCATTATGCGATTCACAGAAAAGCAGCAACATGACTCCACTTCCTGCTTTGAATATTTAACATGACAGAGTAAAAGAATAAATAACTTACACCACATTTAGAGTGGCAGAAGTTCCTTTAAGTTTGTGACACGCCTTTAAGATTTCTGTCGGTTTCTCCATGAAGCAGCTGAGAGATGGAATGAGCAAAACAAATACTGCAAAGAATCTGTGAGGCACTTTCAAAACACCGGCATCTAAAGCAAGAGCAGGTGAAATATTCCATTCATTAAGCTCCAGGAAAAGAGGATATGAAGGCAGCCAAAGGGGGTCCGAGAGAAATATAGTCAAGATGGTGGTGGAGGGAGTTTCAGGAGAACCAATAAAGAGTTTAGTCAATGACTGCTCTGTTGTGACTTAATGTGACTCTAGTACAGGTCAGTGGTTCCTCACCGGGCAGCAAGTATCTTTACAACATAGAATTCACAGTTACACAAAGTGAAATGAGATATTTACCCTGAGCATCAGTCAGGGAGTAAAGATTGTAGATATGATGGGGGAAACCAGCACAAAGAGCAGCCAGTTCCAGGGTCAGGAAGATCAGGTCACTGCTTTTGCCTTTTATATAGTCTGACAGCTCAATAAAGTCACATAAATCAAGTTATTATATAAAATCATGGCTGTGCGTTGGATTCAGAGCACATAATGTTCAACCGAGCTGTAGCCATGCAGTCTGAAGGATAGCGAAAGGGAGTTTAAGAAAAAAATGACCTCGCAAATGAACTCTCCACTTTGAGTCTGCATCCAAACCATGAAAAAAAAAGACAAGACTTGAAGGTTTCACTTTTTAAATCAATGTGCAACTGATTAGGTCAGGAGAACTGTTTATAGTGGTGTTAAAGTGTAACACACTGGAGATACATCTGACAAGAATAAGCAGCCACTGTCAAGTAACTTGGAAGAATGACAACTTGCTCTTAAGTTCTTGGACCTATTTACCCTGTAAACATTGATCTCAGAGACCATAAACACCAATTAGTATTAAATGTACACAGCACAGCAACTGTGACGGAGCCTGTGTGTATACCTGAAACTGCTGCTGTTTACTGAATAAAAATGTGGAGTGTGATCTTCACAACACATCAGAGTGACGACAGTAACAAGCTGCAGGGGGCTGACTGAATGACTGGTTACATCAGCAGGCAACTTTGTATTTATAAGTCATTTTATTTTGTCATAATTCAGAATAGCAGGAAATTTACATTTGAAAAGAAGAAAACATTTTGCAGACAAGTGTCTGTGAGCAGAAAGGGCAGGTTAAATCACCACGATTCTCACAGAAACAAGTCCTCAGCAACTTCATGTAGCAACACTATACAAAATGTGCATGTTCATCACCTTGAAAACATGATTTGGATGACAAAATATCTAGCTAAATATAAAAAAACTATATTTTATTTACATTAACGGTTTGTACAAAGGGAAAACTCTACTTATCTGTGTCACAGTAAGATCTTTTGGCCACAAAATTAAGATTTCACAGTTCGGTGTGATTATTCTTCTCTCTCCACTTCACTCTATCTCAGTGAAGCGTGCAAACATGGCCTTACGAACAGCATCCTTGTAGGTGTCAGATGCTGACAGTTCATATGAGCTTTGTTTAACACCCAAGCCTGTGCCCTTGGTCCTTAATGAAGCCTGCGTGGAGAAGCAAAGACAGTTATTAGAGGAGACAGATTGGACGCAGGTGCCCCGCAGGTAACGGTGCTAATTGCTTTGCGTGTACAAAAGAACACTCTGACATACAGATTCCATCTGTCTGTGAGAAGATGAGTGTTATACCGAGAAACACTGTGAAAGTGCTTTGATTTGTTGTTGGTCTACTCACTGAGATGGGAGCAGTGATGCCCTGTTGGTGGCGCCCCAGACCTTTGCCCTCCTGCCAGCCCATCGCTTGCAACATTTTGCTGCCAATGTTATCACTTGTCAGGCCGTCTTTGGTGGGCTGTTCGTAGTTTCTGTTGATGGTGAATGACAGGAGACGGAAAAAAGGTAGAATTTTTTTTTTTTTAAATAACACACTTTACTAGAATCACGTGGGCAGTGAGACTTAATGATTGACACTTACACCGTTGGGGCTGGTGCTTGATAGAATTTCTTCTTAGGTACAGGAGGTTCAGGAACACCGTACTTCTCCCTTCTTTCTGCAGCTCGGTCTCTGTATTTCAGCTGTTAAGATGATCATGAGTTATTCAATATGTTCTCAATGGGAAAAAAAGAAAGAAAGATGGAAAATAAAGGTTTTCATTCTTGAGTCAAATACCTCAGTTTCTTTCCTCTCCAGCTCCTCAAGCTCAGCTTCTGAAAGCCTTGTCCTTCTCTGGATTTCTAAATTTTGCTAAAACAGTTAAAAGCACTTTTAACAGCCAAACCAAAAGAAAACAAAATCAACATTGTATTCAAATAAATAATTGTAATCTCCATTTCACCATAATATACGTAATGTACATTTTATATTCAAGCTTTATGCAGCGAACAGATGGCAGAGCCCAGAATATTCATAGCTACTTGCACATTAAACGCCTGCTGTTTCCCATCCTCACCTTGTGGAGGTCAGAGAGCTGCTGGTGACGCAGCAGAGCCTCTTTGGTGGGGAACTGACGGCGGCACAGCAGACAAACTATCTTCTTCCAGTCTGTTATTTTTCCCTCCTCGTCTGCTGCCCTATCTGAGCCGCCCTCCTCTGGGTCACTATCCCCATTGTAGGCAGCAATAAAATCACTCTGCAATATAAAAAACAACAGACAGAGTATTATGTTGTTTCTATTATTAAGTATAGAATTGACAACTAATGGCAAAGAGACAACAAACCTTTGCTGGAATCTCCTGCTCTATCAGCTTGAACTGTTCAGCCAGTAGTGCCGGCATCTCAAAACTTCCAATCTGCTGAACGGCAACAAATTAAAGGTTCATCTTACATTCACATCAGTAAAAAGCTATTTGTATTTCAGAGGCTACTAAAGATGGTAGCAATGTTGATTTGTGTGCTTGATAAACAAATAGATCAAATTATGGCTTTTAATTTAATTTGCAAAAAAATTCAAATGTGAGTCAGTGTGATTTCCCAGTTAGCAGTATCTCAGTGTGCAGTGATAGTTTCCTGTTTGCCATTACATCAATCCAAAGCATATCATACTGAGGCCTAATAGTGACTATTACATTACCTTCTTCTCGAAGAGTGAGAAACCTGCATCCGCAGCTGCAGACTCTTTCCTGTCCTCCTCCTTAGAAGCTCCTAAGCCTTGGAAGCTGCTTTTAAAACTTTCTTTTTGCTTATTTAAGCTTTTTGCCCAACGTTCCATGTCCTTTGCAATCTGCAGTTTAATATGAAAACAGAAATGATGTCAAAGATAATGTATAAGCAGCTAACAAAAACACATTTCTTGTAGTAGCATTTACCTGCTGTGCAGACTTATTTTTGGGCTTTTCTTTTTTCTCTTTGGGCTCTTTGCTGGAACTAGCTGCAGCGTTAGCTTGTTCTGTGCTTGTGTCTGATTCAGTCATTGCAGGAATGTATGTCTGTTTCTCACTGTCCCAGTAGAAGTACTGCTGAGTCTCAGAGTTATAGTAGTACTATCGATGACAAGCAGAAGAGAAAAACAGAAACTATCAGTATTCAGTGAAATCAGAAAACAAATTCAGCATTTGGCAGTATATAATGTGTTTACAGTAAAAGCACATTGTACATACTTGGCTGCTGGAATCATAATACAGGCCAGTCTGGGGATCATAATAATAACCTGAAGACTCATCATACTGGTACGTGGAGGTGTCAGGGACAGCTACAAATACAAAAAGGAGGCATGTGTAAAACAAAAAACTGTTTTTAAAACCATGCAGACTAGATTTAATATGGATCTATTCATTTAACATTCAGAGGAGTAATTCTTTCTTTAAGATTATTATTATGTTGTATGCTCCCTAACCACTCTGCTATTGGGTTTCCCTACAGAGGAGTAATTCTGTAGCTCATCTGACCTGTTGTGTTTGCAGTTGGGGCAGCAGAGACTGTGGTTGCAGCAGTGGAAGAGGCCTGTGTTACCAGTGATGTGGTGGAAACACTAGCAGCCAGCTGTGCTGCAACAACTGGCCTCACTAGTTGATGTGTCTGAAAGGGATGGGGAAAAAATCATGAATAACTTTTGCATTCACCGTACAATACTAGAGTGAAAAACTATATATCAGTAGCAATTTGCAGTGCACAGATGCCATATTTATACAGTATTTACCTGTATGGCAGGCTGGCTGATAACGACAGGTTGGTAAACCTGAGCTGCCTGGGATATGACCACACCTGCGGCTGTAGGGATCAAAGTCTTCACTCCTGGTGCAGCTGCAGACAGCAATGATAAAGTTAGCAAACTCAGTGTCTGTACAAAAAAAAAAGGACCCAAAATATCTGTTAGTGATTGGCACCTCTTATTACCTCCAAGTAATCCATCTCCAATGACAGGAGGCAATCCTTCAGGCTGCTGCGGCCATACTTGATAATTCTGTGAGAGGAATCAGAGGAAATGATTGACAGTGCATCAGTAATGGATCTTTCTTGGTAAAATCATTGTAGTGATAAAGTGGGATGTGAACTGACCTGTGCTTGTTGTGCGTAGCCCTCTGGAAGAGCAACATAATCAGAAGTGGCACCAGAGCTTGGTTGTAACTACAAGAATAAAAACATGTACATAACAAAGTCAGTAACAACAGAGTCGGTAAACCTCTTCTGTAACCTAATGACATTTTGAACCTTAAGCACGTTAAATAGTTATGTTTTTAAACTGACTATGAAATTAAATGGCTCCTTGGAAAATTTAACAGGCTTCTAATATTCACAATCCAACTGAGGAGTAAGTCAGCAGCTGTTGGTAGCTTTGTATTCACCAGTCCATTTGTTAAGGTCCCGCTGGTCTCTATATAAATCTGTTGACAACCTAGCAAACAAACCAATTGTACATGTCTGGTCTAGCATGAAATGGAGGAAAGCCAGAGTAAATGAATGACAAATACCAACAAAAAAAATTGACAGACATTTTTCATTAAGGGCTGCCAAGCCAAAGAGGAAATATTGGACTTTAATTTGACAGGAGATGAGGAGGAGGACTCCCAAGGGATACTCGTGTTGCACAGTTAGAATGTCAATCATTGACAAGACACACAGATACTGTAGTACACTAACTAGTAAAATGAAACAAAGAGCAGAAAGCTGGCATAAAAATACTAAACATTTCAAATTACATGGGTAATTTGTTTTAGCATTGGTATAGAAAAATATTCTCTTTTAACGGTTCCATATTGTGCCTATTTTCTGTATATTATTGAAAGTCTTTCAATTTTTCAGCTCACAATACAGCAAAGATGGTTCATTTTACCATGACTGTATAATCCCTAGTTTTAGCCCTATTCTAATTCTAGTTTTCTACATTGTGAAATTACTTGTATTTGGATGCTGCAGATACATATATTTTGTCCTAAAGCAACTTAATAGAAGTACATTCAAACTCTGGAAAAAAAAGAAAAAAGATACAGTATTTTTTTTTTTCATTTTCATCTTTAGAATCAGCATCACTGAAAAGACATCTGATAAATGCTAAATCCTCCGACACACTCCACACAATTGCCTTTTCTATTACTACCACATACGACATTTGTATGGACCTTCAAGTACCGCTGATCACAAAGTGCTCTTTGCCTTAATTTAATGTCAAACCACTTACTTGTGGGCTTCATGGTATTTTAAGGGCAAAGAATTTATATTACATACAAATACACATGAACCCAAGTGAAAATCTGATACCTGACTGGACGACCACTGAGCAGCAGCAATAGCTGTGCTGGCAACAGAGAGAGCGCTGGCCCTGATCCCATCAGGCTGCGCTGAGTCTCTGGAAAGGACAGACAATTATTTGTTAACCCTTCATTTTGAAGCCATGCAGAATCAAAATTATTCCTTTGTTTGTGCCAATCTCTGTGAAGGGTCAATTAAGCTGCCTGCAGCAGGACGTAATAATGAATCAAAAATTTAGGATAACTGTACTACTTATATTTCATTCTAGGCACACAAATAGTATGTATAGCATATCACACTGTATCGATCCAAAATAGTTTGTGTGCTATTCTCAGAAAGCAGAATCAAACAGTATGTGTGTGTGTGTGTGTGCGTGCGTGCGTGCGTGCGTGCGTGCGTGCGTGCGTGCGTGTGTGTGTGTGTGAGAGAGATGACTCACTTCCTAGCACTCTTGGCATAATCCACACCAATTGTTTTTCCATCCAGTTTGAGGGGTGGCTGAAGGCTCTGGAGAATGGTGAGCAGCTGAGAAGCCTCCTATACAAAGATTGAAAGTGCATCTTCATACATGTGCACATCCTCAATAAAAACATACCAATGTACATTATGAATACCTTGCAGTACAGTAACATACCAAAGGAGATGAGAGCTGCACAAAGGCGAAGCCTCTATTCTGCCCTTTTTGTTTGTCTTTAATGAGGCGGATGTTACTGGCAGACAGGTTGGCATATGGCGCCAATATGTTCAAAATTCCATCGACAGTTGACAGGGGGGCAATGTTCCTCAAAATTATTGCTGTGAACAAAAATAGTGGTCATTAATAAGAGCAGAAAGAATATGCGTATTGGAGAGAAGTAATATTTCCAAATGTGTTAACGAACACACTCACTGTCTCCACTGTATTCGCCCGGCTGTTGAGAGTCGACATTAACACCATTGACTCCAGGAGATTCACCTATTCTCAGCAATGACAAAGAGTGACATATAGCTTACAAGCTGGTACAAGTCACTAATATTGTGCAAGACAGAGCTGCAGATTTCTGGCAGTGATGAAGAAGATGATGGAAAAAGTGAAGAAAAGTTATACTTTAGCATATAACTCACCAACTTTTGCTGCTCCACACCTGAAACATTTCAGCCTCTTCCGAAAATTGTACAGCCCACACTGTAATACCAAGCAATTGTGTTATTTTTAGTATATAAAAAGCAGCAACACGAAAAAAAGAAATAAACTGGGATCACAGTGCATTTAGAAATAACACTCACAGCATTGCAAAGCCAATTTTCAAACTTCTGTCTCCTGTTGCTGTAGTGCACTGCAATGCTTTTCCCCTGGACCAGCAACTTGTTCTGTGAAGTCAAAGGTGACCAGTTATATCAAAATTCCACATGTTTAAGACAATGAGGCAGATGAGGTCCTGCCACTACCCCACCCAGTGAGTGAGAGCAGCTGGAACGGGAAAGAGTGGCTAGGTTTACACTCGCTGCTTAGGTGGAGTGTCTCAGGGAGTAAAAGGGAACAGAGACAGAAAGAGAAGTTCAGAGAGAGAGAGAGCTGCAGTTCTCAGTATGAGGGAATGAGGTCTCAATAAAAAAAATGCTTCTAGGTGTTTGGGACCGGAGTGCTGCCAGCTCGTCCATGTCTCACTCCAGTCTTCGGATGTTAATTGGAGATGAGAAACTATCCAAGTGACTGAGCTGGAGCAGAATGTGCTATGAATCCACAGGGCAGACAGTACTAAACAAGACCACTCGGGCCACTCTGTGAACAGAAAGTGTAATCTTCATAAGTAAATTTTAGCATAGTGTTTTGGTTAATGTTTGTTACAGAACGTAAAAAAGATTTCATTGCACTTTCAACTGCCAGAGCCTTACACAGTGGTGTTGCAATCTACAACTTAAATTAAATAAGCTGTTGAAAAACTTTTTTTGACTGCTCTATGCTACAATGAAATGAATCAACTGCGAAATCAAAACTATGACCTCTGACATCACAGATTCGAATGACCTAGATTCTCTAACTACACACACAAACAGATTCAACTCTGTAAATTGGCATCATTATCATGGTGTTAGTCAATTTGGGCTCTAATCTCCAAGAATAATTCTAGACTTGGTGATTGTTGAGGCAACCTGATTGGTCTCCATCCATCGGGTAGAATCTTGCAAGTGATAAAACTCCACGAAGGCGAAACCTCGGCTTATACCTAGAGACAGCATTCAAATATAGACGGGATGCGTGTTAGTTAGAATGCTTTGATATAACATTCAAACTTACAATGGGCTTGTACAGTCCAGTTTTAACGTACAACGGAGGTGAGGAGAGTGCTTACAAGGTCAAGGGGTTGGTGGTAGGATTTGTTTATCATAGCTTTTCATGTCTGTACAAAAATGCCAAAGATGTAGTACATACAATTACCTTCTTACCTGACTGAATCATCAGAGCAGACTTTGTACGCAACAGAGAGGATCCTCTGACTCTTTAATATAAGTCTTTTTTTTTTCAGGGATAGCAATAAGGAGGTAAAGTGGGTTGTAAGGCAGAGCATAGAAGTGAATGAGAGACGCTCCTCTGAACAGCACACACTCACCTGTCCTAGTTTTCATCAAACGTATGTCCACAGGCTGGGGTCCCTGTAGCTGCTCGAGTGCTATGCGAATCTGGAAGATGGAGGCAGATAAAGATCAGACTCACCTGAATACAATTATTGTTCTTTCTTATCATTTGCCTTACTTTTAAATGACCTGTATACATTTCAACAAGTCAGTCCCTGAACCATTTTTAAATTGGTTGGTCATAAACTATCATCTGTCTCTTTCTCCCTGAGTCATAAAAAGAGCAGTTTAGGTGAATTCCACTAACAAATCCAATTTCCTCAACTACAAATTGCCTAAACAGACCCTCAAAATGTATGGTAAAGCCAGACTGAAGGCAGAAGGCAGCCATCACCTTCCACAATCAGCTGCTTGATAAAATGTCATGCCAGACTAAGTATTTCTGCAGTGTTAGTTAGCAAATAAAACAGATCAGTACAGGAACTGCCTTTAACCGTTTACACATTATAATTTGCAGTGATTGTTGAGGGCTGGCTGCTTTCAACGAGAGAATTTTAAACTTATACCAGGTAAGTTTACAGATTTGAACTTGCCCAAAAGACCAACTGCCTCTTGCAAGGGATTTGCTGTTGCTCATGTTAAAAGAAGACGTGGCTCCTCATTTGGTGTGATTTTAACCTTAAAAAGAATGGATGACTACTGTGGACTTACGTCATCCTCTGTGACATGGGGAGAGAGACCCCTCAGCATAATAGTCTTGCTCTCCTCATCCTGCTCCGTTTTGTAGTCCTGCTCTGGATAATCACCATCATATTCATCGTCTGATCTGTCACTGTTGCGTCGTTTTCGACCCCTCTGTTGCAGACAAAAAAAACAACAAAAAAAAACAAAGTTGTAATGATCAAATTTAGAACCAAGACGTTTAGTATGCTCCTGCCAGAGGTGTACAAGTAACATGAGTTTGCAAAGGATTTCCTATTCACTTACCTCTGGACTGTCTCGGTCTCTGCGTTCATCAAAGCGTTCTCTGTGTCTATCTTCAACCCAGCGGCGATCATAATCTCTATCCATATCTCTACTTCGTCTATCGTACCATTCTGGATCATCTCTCCTCCCATCTGAACCATATCTCCCACTACGTTCACCACGACTAGGCCTGAAAAAGAAAAAAGTGTCAGTGAAATAAATATATGAAAACACTGGACATGTGCCAATACAAGATTATGTGTAGCTTACCTTCTATCAGTTCCCATGGTTTAGTGTAGGACACGCGTTCGAGAAGAAAATCTGTGGAAATATTTTAAAAAGCCACTGACTTACTATTAAAAATGGCATCAGACAGTCAGAGCAACACAACCTCAATATCTGAGGATACTTTGCTCTCACTTTCTGTTGCAAACATATGTCAAGTCAAATTTATATATAAAGCACATTCAAAAGCAAGACATAAGACACAGTAAAGAGACAAATCTGTACAAAGGAGATGAAAACTTAAAGATACAACATAATGAGGAATGAAGTCAGGGTGTCAAAGCATAACATTAGGGGGGCTGAGGTTAAAGATGGATGTAAGCTAAGGATATGTCAGGCCTTATTTAAAACGACGGACATGAAACTCAATATAATTCAGATGGACGTTAATTTTAACCACTAATAGCTGCTCTACAGATCGTGCACTGCTCAGATGCGGCTGTTTATTGTTTTTCACCGACAGCCCTGCATAGACAAGCGATCACCCGCTAACAGTTAGCAACAGTTAGCTAGGCTAGCCACAGGAATAAGCTAGCGTTACGTCGACTAAATTAGCACAAGTTAGCCGAAAAGAAGAGATGCAACCATGCATTCGTCAATGCTACATACCGTTTTAATAGCACGACTTGCTATATACGATGACGACCTGAAAATAACAGATGCTTTCAAGAAGTTTTTTCAGCTCTTCAGGTGACCTGTGAGGTTTTTTCTTCTTTTTAAAAGTACCGTTAGCAAACTGGGTAAGTGCGCATTACCGCCACCTACTGGTCATATATGATAAACTGCAACTAGTGGAGGCACAATATGGAAAATAATTTAACTTTCAACACAGTGAGCAAACAAATAAATCAGCAGGAATGTAATATGACATGGTTTATCCTCACTTAACCACAACATACATCTTTTTTGGTCTAACTTTAATTACAAAATTCATATACAATTGTGGGGCAATATATACATGTGTTAATGTCAGATGGGTAAACTGGGGTAAGAGACCAGGGTAAGTAGGACTTCTGAGGGAAGACACCCCTCCTGATGAATTCCTACTGTAGGCTCAGCATCCCTAGTGATTGGTGATTTGACATGGTTATGTCAAAAATGTAAATATAAGTGACAATAAAGCTATAGTGGAGATATAATTGTGTCCTAGGCAGGAAGTGAGCCTTGAATCCTGACTAATCCTTCTCTACACTTCATGGTGGGAGCCACACATGCACCATCCAATTCAAACAGTGGCCACTTTGAGGAAATGTGTTGTTTCATTGTTTTTATGTCTTTAGTACTGTTACGATATAGTAAATAATAATAATTGGTATAGTAAATAATAATAATAATAATTATTATTATTATTATAAATCACCCATGTGGCTGTATCTAACAGCTAGCCTATATGTTAAGGTTTTCTTATCAGATTTTAGAATTGTCTATGCATGCATTTTTCTGCAGATTGTCTCTGGCACCATACAGTAATAAGATGAGAAATCAAAGTCAAAATCATTTTTATGTCAAAACATATTTAGTATCCATAGACAGATCAGCTGTTCTGTTTTTTTAGGGACAGTGCATATTAATGAACATCTGCAACATTTACAGTGTTAATATGCCAGATTATAGCAAAGATGCTAGTGTCCATCTGTAGTCCTAGGCAGGTGACTAAATACAAAACATTACAAAATACAATGACAAGAAACAACAACAACAACAACTATACACTAAAAGCATTCACAGGCCTGGTTTTCCTTTAGTCACTGTTTTAGGTGTGATTTAAATGTGGCCAGTGTTGGAGTCTCTCTAATTGATAATGGGAGACTATTCCAGTACTTAGTGCCTCTGATTGAGAGCACAGTCTGTCCGAATGTGGTGCGCCTGTGTTTATTATAAGTCATAATATAGTTGGGAAATGCTGCTCAGCAGGATTTACTTTGTATGCTCAAACATACTTGGCCTGTAAAGTTAATTCTGTTGCCCATTCTTATAGAAATAGAGTACAACATGTTTGCATCTGTATTACTTGTCTGAAATTTGGCCATACGTATCTTTCTCCAGATTTCAACAACCACCAGATGAATTAAAAATAGATAACATGTCTCTATTTGCCACTGATGTTGCAGTCTGTTAATACTAACCACTGGCATTTATAACCTATATTATTCCAGATTTGCATGAAACCATTTATTAACCTTAATTCTTATTCGTAATAATCCCTTAAGTGAGGCCCTTAACCCTATTTGCTTCAGAGGCGGCTTAGTATGGCTGACCCTGCGCTGACCTCAGCTTCTTATATGTCAAAACAGAATTTCCCATTGCCGGATCAATAAAGTATATACAACAATTTTAAAAAAATGTTATTGAAGAATGTATTAGAATCAGAATCTGTTTTATCGGCAAGTGGGTTTTGATGTATAAAGAATTTGATGTAGTGTTTTACTAAAACACTACATCAAATTCCTTATATACCATTGTAGTGCACAATAGTAAACACTGACAAGCAGAAAATTATTCAAGAAGGATAAAAAAACATGTGCACACTATATTATAAAATTATAAGACAATACTTTAAGATAAGATAAGATAAGACAAGATAAGCCTTTCTTAATCCCACAGTGGAGACATTTGCATTGTTTGGGGCAGTGGTGGCCTAGTGGTTTGTGAAGCAAACTTGTAACTGGTGGGTCGCCGGTTTGAGTCCCCGGACTGGCAAGAGGTTGAGGTGGGAAAGTGAGAGCGACCGCTTGTCCCAGTCACCACCACTGTGGGCCCTTGAGCAAGGGCCCACAGTGGTGGCTGCACCACTGGGTGCTGCACC
>OMNN01000148.1:28743-38952 GCA_900302755.1 Chromis chromis | reverse complement strand
ATTATTGAGATGGTTCATACATATTTGTGATGTAAGACATGTTGGTGCATTGGATGCACACACATTTACACATACATGCATGGATGTGCATGTGAGTACACATGCATACACAGATACATACAGTCTACATATCAGTGCGGTTAATATTCCAACAGCCTCTGCATCCACTTAATCCTAACCCATTCTGACACTTAAACCCATCTCTTAAAACAGCCCTTCACTGCCAGTGTAGAGGGCACAACCAATTAAGGCTGCCAAAGTGGAGCTCAACAGCAGCCATACTCAGACAGAACCCACCAGCCAAAATCACTAACTCAATCTCCCCGTATTAATCTCCACATATCCCCTGTCAACTCCACTTTTTCATGTCTGAGCCAAAAGTGGTCACACGCCACTATTCAGTAGATCTGGCGAGCCCTATAATCCAGCCCCACTCTGTCATTTTGGCAACCTCTAGTCTGTCATCATAGCTCACCTCCCAAGATACCACCTCCACCACCACTCGCACATCCAATCTGGCATTGTGTGATCCAGCCACACTTTACCACTACACTGCTGGCTTCTCTACAACTGCGCCTCCAGTGTTACGATGGCTGCCAACTGCGTCCCAGCGCAACACAGCTCTAATATCCTGCCTGCCACTTGCCACCATGCCAGCCTTATAGCCTTTGCCAAATACACTTGGCAGTTTGCCAGCGCTTGCCCCCCTTATTCCTCTCTTTCGGGCTCTCATATTAACGCTGTCAATCAGACCTTGCTGTTTCGCTCTCCTCAGGAGGGCATGGACGCCTCCACATTCAACACCTGTTAAATAGAACACTGCATAACTGCCTACTTGTCCAGGTTTTATCATTTAATGTGTCTTTGTGTTTAGCCATTGTTTGACTTCAAAGCTATGCATTGTGGCATTGTGCCCTCTGCCAACAGCATCATGTATTGTTTCTTTAGCTCATTGTGTTTTCTTGCTTGTGAGTATTCTGCTGCTATTGATAGAAAACACTTCAGTGTCTTTGTTGAAATGAATTTCAGATTCATACATTTCACGAAATTTATTCCCAAAGTCCCTGATGGTTTTTTTTCAAAATAATTTTTGTGTTCCCTTAATTGTTTACTGTCTAGTGGTTTTTTGTTAAGAGTAGTTACATTTCTCTTCCTCTTTCTTACAGGTATATCAGAGTCTGGACCATGAGTTACAGAGACATGTGAGTCTGCAAGACACACTGCAACAGTGCCAGACGTGGCTGAACTCTGTTGCAGAAGAGCCTTTGCCTCCTACACATCCTTCTCTCAGCCTGGAGGAGGCTCTGCAGCAGGTCAGTAGGTCCCTACCTGCTTCTAAAAAGAGTTTACCATCACAACATCTTGATGTCATAATTGTTTAGTTGCTTGCCTTTATGTCTTTTAAATATATCATTACATCCTGAATTAATGTACAGATCTTCAAATCAATAGTATTCATTTACATGACTGTCATGAATCATTCTCAGTTTGTATGATTGTTTTGGATGAGGGGTCAAAATGTGGGCGAAGAACATGTTTTGCAGATTATCATGAAGGGAGGATGTGATCTTTCAATAAAAAGAATAAAAAACATTAACAAAACCAAACAGGTGAAGCAGGAGCGGGCTCTCCAGGAACAGGCCAGCACATACCTCCAGCTTGTGTGTTCAGCATGTGACCTGTCAGAGCCCAGGGTCAGGGAGACTGCAGCAGCAATTCAGCAGGTCAAACTGCAGGTCAGTTCAACTTAAGAAACCTTTAAACAAGACACACATAGTTTCATGTTTATAGCTGTAGTCGTCAGTTGCTCTGCTTTTATAAATGAATAAATTTCTATTGACAAAATGCCTAGTCGTGAATTGACTCCATTGCATCTTTGTGTTAGATTGAGGAGCGTATGCTTCTTTGCGAGGAGTTAGCAGACAGCTGGAGGGACATTGAGGAACAGAAGGCAGATCTGGAGACCCAGCTAAGAGAGACAGAGCAGCAACTTCAGAATCTCACCAGGAGACCTGCAGAGCTGGAGCCCAAGATAGCACAGAACCAGCTGGACAAGGCACAGGTCTGTTTGCTCAGTATGCTCTTGATAATGAATTTTGTTTTAAAGAATTTGTTTAACAGTAGTAACACATTATTATTATAATACGAACATTTAGATGTCATTGTGTAGACAAAGTTTTAGACTAATAAAAGAAATTAATTTGTACTGTTATCTTTCCTGCAGGAGTTCCTCCAGCAGATTAAGGAAAGACAATCTGAGGTAACACGTTTGAACGACGCCATCGGTAGGTTGACGGATGGACAGGTCTCTCCTGCCCTGGAAGAGATAAGGAGATTGAAAAGAAGCTGGATGGACCTGGGCCAGCGGGCTGATGAGCTGGAGGCCCAGCGGGGGGAAGACATGCAGCGAAGTGGAGAGTACCAGGAGAGTGTAGTCGCTGTGGAGGAACTTTTCCACCAAGTGTCCAGGGAATGGGACTATCTCGCCAGGTATCAAGCTTTTTTCAGACACTGTGATGTTTAATTTTTTTAATTTAGAGTTTTCAGTATACTGTACATTGATTTTCAAGTGAATGTATGAGTTATACTGACTATGTATACACAATTAACTATGTGATGTATATACACACACAAAACAGAACAGAACTCTCTACCTTTGTCACTCAACCCACACATGTATGTACCTAGGGCTGACACAGAGAGTACAAGTGAGCATCTAGAGGCTCTGAGGAAGCTTGCCAGTGACCTTGAGGACCAGAGAGAAACTCTGGAAGACCTGAGGGACCAGAGACAAGCTATCCTACCTCGACTGAGCCTACTAGACAAGGAGCTGGTCAAACAACAGGTCAGAACAGGATAGTTTTTGCTAAAAATTTATTCTGAGATGGTCAGAAACTTATGCTGAAAGTAATGTTGATGTATGGTATCGGTTTTTTATGACACTATTTTGCATTTCACTAGGTGGGTCACCTGGAGCAGCGCTGGGCCCAGCTTGAGTCTCTGATTCAGCAGAAGATCCAGGACTCTGCACAGACACTAGAGGATCTTGCTCGGGTGGAAACACAGCTGAGAGATGCCAGAGAGTGGGTGGAGGAACAGCGGCCTGCCTTCACCTCTGCACTGAAATCCAGTCCACCCCCCGACCTGGCCCAGAGTTTCCTGTTTGACCATCTGAGTGTATGTGTAGAACTGGAGGCTCGTCAGCAGCTGCTTGGTCAGGCAGTGAGCGAAGCCCAAGCTGTGGCATCCAGGCTGGGGCTGAGTGAGAAGAGAGGCCTACAGGATCTTGTTGAACAAGCCCAGACTGAGGTGGAGGCTCTCGGGGCTCGAGTTGCCCAAAGGAGGAAGTACCTCAGTAAGGTAAACAGCTGGACCTTTGAATTGGATACAAGTAAAATTTTAATTATGCCCTAAAGGAACACACTTAATTCTGATTTGAAAGAAACCAGGTATTCCAAGAAGGAAACTGTAAAATAATCCTATGTTGCTACTGATTAAACATGTGCTGCTAAGTCCTTTTGTAAATATTTTCTAATGTTTAATTCTTTCTCTGTAGGCCTTCACAGAGAGGACACAGTTCCTTCAGGGCCTTGGGAGAGCTTTGTCTTGGGTACAGCAACAGGAGAGGAAGGCTTTGATAGATGACCACATTGCACTTCTTCCTGAGGACCTGGCCAAACAGGTTGCTGCATGTCGGGGTGTCCAGAGTGGCTTACGAGCTTACCAGAGAGAGCTGGCATCTCTCTGGGTACAAGGACGAGAGCTGGAGAGAGATGCCACCGACAAAGAGAGAGCAGAAACGCTGGCGAGACTTGAGGAAGTACAGGCTGCCTTTGAAACTGCCCTCCAAAGGACCACCCAGCATCTAACAGCCTTAGAGAAAGCCTTGACCTCCAGGAAGTACTTTCAGGTTGACCTGGACAAGACTTGCCACTGGTTGAGACGAGCAGATGCCATAACCTTCCCTGAAATCAATTTAAGCAGTGTTGAGGATATCTCAGATTTACAGACTCAACTGTCTAACTTTCAAAAGGTCCTAGAACAAGCTTCAGAGTATGAGAACCTCCTTCTTATCGTCCAGAGAATAGGTCAGGAGATCCTCCCGACTCTGAATGAGATTGATCATTGCTACCTGGATGAGCGGCTCAATGCCCTGCCTCAGCAGTACAATGCCATCCTAGCTCTAGCCAAAGAGAAAAAAGACAGAGTCCAACAGATAATCTTAGAGAGAAAAGAGTTCAGCACTTTCTTTGATATTACTTGTAATGCACTGGAGGAGCTTCAGGAGCAGTTTGACAATCTAGAGAAGCAGACTATCAGTATTAGAGAGGAGGAAGTTGTTAGTTTAATTAAAGAGTACAGAAATATTGGTGAAAGTTTAGTCCATATTAGCCCTGCTGTTAGAGAAATTCATGGCAAAAACGAGGGGTTTCTCAGTAGGGGTCAGCAATACAGAGCTGAAGAGACACACCAGCTGCTCAGTCTCCAAAACTCACTGAAAAGGAGAAATGATGAGAAGATTAAACATTTAATCGACTGCTTGAAAATACTAGCTGAACACAACAGAGTATTATCAAAGTTGGGCTCCGAGTTAAAGTCTGTTAAAGAGATGCTGGTCCGACTAAAGTCAAACAAAAATATAAGTGCCATAGATAAAATCACAAGTCTTTATTCACTGCTGGAAAGTCTGGATGAAGTGAGCTCTCAGGCTGAAGAATGTAACGTACAAACTAAAAAACTTGGTCTGAAGTTTGATGCTGCTGCTTTTCAAGAAACTACACTCCAGCTCAAATCATTGCAGTTTTTACGGTGTGATGTTAAAAGTTTTGTTGAAGAAAGCGAAACGACAGTCACAAAGAATGAAGGTTTTACAAGAGAGACTAAGAAAGTGTTGGACTGGTTGAAGACTATTAAAGACAAGCTGAAGAAACCTTTGATCTTTTCAGAGGTTAAAATTGAGAGGATACACGAGGAAGTGCGGAAACTGAAAATCATGGAAGATGAAGTGAAAAGCAGATTGAGGCTGGTTGACTTTTTGGGTAACAGAGAAAAGCAAAAGCATGAAAGTAAGAGAGAGACTGTTCCTGCCCATATAGAAGACAGACTACAAGAGCTGGTAAAGCTGGGAGCTGAAGTTCAACAAGAAATTGGTGCAAAACAGGTATGTGTTATCTGTGTTATTCAGTAATTTTTCTGCATCAGCTGATAGTATTGTGCAGTTGCGTTGTATTTAACTGATACAGTTCTAGAAATCACTGCCTCAATCAAGTTCCAATCCTCAGCTTATCAGAAAACTGATTCATTATTTATGGTTCAACACTACCAAACATTGTTTTGCATCAATTTTACTAAGTGTGGGGAAAAATCAAGTTAAGAGATGCTGGGCAATTTGAATAAGTATGTTTGAATAAGTAAGTTATTATTAATTTATAACTGTTACAGGGATTTAGAGTGTTTTTTACAATGAAAAGGTGGAAACACCACTTATTTCATCCCCCCGCTGTGGAGAATTTTAATCTTTGATCTTTTTTTGATCCACTTTATAAATGAAAACTTGAATTTAAAAAGCAGACTTTTAACATTTGGAAAGCCTTATGACATATCACTCCTGAAACATGACATTTTACACATTTACACAAATAGGACTGCTTGTTGTAATAGCTGAAGCAAGTATTTCTGTATGAATACGTTTATATAGAGACATTCTTATAGTAAGACAAAAAACTGAAGTTAACTCTATCACATTCTGCATCTTTTAGTTGGCTGTGGATCAAGCTCTTTCCCTGGTCCAGCGCCTCCATTCATCTCTGCAGTCCATGCAGAAATGGCTGGACTCAGCTGAAGCTTTGCTCCAGAGAACCAGCTCTGGGGTGGAGCTTGAGAACCAGACAGACTGTGAGCGGGACCTGGAAGAATTTTCTGCCCAGCAAAAGAGCTCCACAGCTGCTTTAGAGGAGCTGAGGAGTTTGGACCCGCTGCTGGCGGATTTTGTGGAGGCAGGAGTGATGAGTGGACTCAGAGAAAAAGTTCAGGCTATGCAGCTAAAAACCACAGAAGTCAAACAGCAAGTGGATGCTTACAGAGAAGTGCTACATAGGTATGTATTATCTACACTACATTTGAACAGTATGTGGAGCCAAGTATGGAAATACAACAGGGGACCTCAAACTTTAGCTCAAAAGGTTTGCATCTGATTTTTATTCAAGATCAGAGGTCTGGAGATGTTTAGCAATTACTTCAATTTATCTAAATTCGTTTTATTTTTATATCGTCTATTCACAATATATGTCATCTCAGGGTACATCTCATAGTAAGGTCAACAAAATAACATTCAAACAGCTGACTTTAACTAACATAATAAGCAACATACATTCAAGTTCATGAAAGTCAAGCTAGGCGAAATACATTCAAGCTTAGTGAAGCACTGTTTGCCTGTAGTCAGTAGCATTAGTGTGACCCCTCAACTGCGATGCATAATTACATTACAAACATGACATCTCCAGCACAGCAGCAGCACAAATCTGAGGCAGACACAGTTAATTTAGTCCATATTTCTTTATGACTCATACATATTTTCACTAGTTGTAGAAATTGTGTACCGGAGAAAACAAGACACATTCTGTATCTGAGATTTAGGAGCTGATGGAAATTTCTCTGGTGTAGCATTAATGCATGAACTCGGCAACACTCTCTCCTTCAGTTAACGTTGTCATGATAAGCTACATCAAAACAACATTCATCTTGGGAAAAGGTCGCTGTTAATAACCTCCAGCTAATCTGTATATGCAATGCCACTAACAATTTATTGATCAATAGAAAATTGATTTAAAAATAGAAAACCTTATTCTTCATAACGTATTTATTACATGAAGTATGGATGTGGTTGAGATTGACTTGCCGCTCAGCGTAGACGCAGACCAAGTTCTGGGCCTTGATAATCTTTGATGTACAATTTTTATTTAACCCTTACATTTGGATTTATTCTACATTCATATTTTACATATGAATCTATTTTGTCACTCAACAGTGGTTTGTCATCTGTATTTTTCCCAGGTGTACAGCTCTATGGAGCTCCTTCCAACATGAGAAAGAGACACTGGTCGAACAGATGAATGATTCAGAGAGCAAGATGGCCATGTTCACTACAGCTAAAGCTATCAGTATCTACCAGGCAGAGGACAAGTGCCAACGATACAGGGTGGGTCACTGTCTTACACTCAGAAAACAGAGACATTATAGAAAAGGGTTATCAGGTATTTATAGAAATCATCTAACATACATGCGCTGTGTCCCACACAGCTGTTACATTGAATTCCAATATTTGTCCTCACCATGGCATATGCACATTAATTTTTAAAGAGTGGAGTGTTTGTGTATATATTTGTTCGCCTATGTGTCTAAGAAGTAGTAACTTTTAGGGGACAGTTAGACATGGTACAATGTAAATGTTTCAGGTAATTGTCTTTATTAAAGAGCTTGTGTGTATCTGTTGTGTTATCTTTTCACTTTAGTCTCTGGTGGCTCACATTGACCTGCTGGAGTTGCCTCTGAATGCTTTGAAAGAGAATGCAACAGAGTTGGAGCAAATCATCTCTGAATCCAGCAAAGCTGTCACCAGTCACACTGTGTCGTCACTATGGCAACGATGGACCAGGCTCCGCAGTGTGGCCCGAGCCCAGGGGAGGGCACTGGAGGACACTGAGAGAGAGTGGAGGAACTTCATTGAGAAGGTCAGAGAAGATTATTCAGTGAGCTTGTATGAGGTTCCATGTGTAGGTGTGTGTGTGTGCTTGAATTACTCATATCATGGGGACATAAATCAGTTTACACAGTCATATTGTGGGGACATAACTTCTTTCTGGTTACAAAAAGCAAGTCTCCACAATTTAAATCATCAAATTTTAGGGTAAGTCTTGGTTTCAGGTTAGGTTCAGGTTAGGATTCGGCAAACAGTGGTTATGGTTCAAATTAGAGTAATTAAGTGCGTTCCAATTCCTGCACATATACAGTGTAAAGCTAAACCGCCTGTGTGCCTACAGTCAATCTACTGAACTGCCAACATTTAGTAACAAAGCAGTATTTACTCCCAGCATCCTCACAGCCAAGTAAGATACAAGTCTACCAAACTGTTCTTGCATTTACAGATTTGGGTCAAATACAGCAGCAACTGAATAACAGTTGGTGTGCTGTGATGTAATTCCAGGCTCCAGGCCAGTTGTTTCCTCCTGCCAAAACAGTGTGTCATGAAGCGTTTTCCCGCCTTTTGACCTATTTCGAGTTTGAAGGATGTCAGCTCCCAAAAAACACCCACAACACACTGTTCCTGAAAGGGAAATGAAGTCAAATTGTACGGAAATGTCACTTCCTCATACGTGGCACATTCCAGTTGTCCACTGTTTTTCTGTGACCCCTTTGTTCAACTGGATATGATGTCATGCTCTGCAATCAGGACTCTGTTTTCTCATTTTGCCTAATACAAAGCCCTGTCTCATATACTCCTGTCTCAAAGGAAGTAATCACAGGAGTGTTCTTACATTGCTTTATTTGAATGATTTTTACATGTCTAACTATGTTAAAGTATCCAGTATTACACCTGTAACCACAAAAAAGACAAGTCATGATCACAAACACATTCATCTTGTTTCCCGGCTCCCTTATTATTAAAACCACATGCTCTACCTGCCCGCCATCAAGCTGAATGTGAACGAATGTTTGACTTTTCATGATAGAATTTATGAAACCTATTTTTTTTAGTTGGTTGTTTGCACTACAGTAAACCCTTAACCATAAATCTGTTGCTGAATGGTTGTATATGAACTTCTGGCCCTTAGATGGAGAAAGTGCGATCTGTGTCCAAAGACCTCCACAGTCGTGTCCCAGACAGCACAGTTGAGAAAGCAGCCACCAGGGCGGCGCTACAGAGTCTCCTGGAGTACCATGACTCTTTCAGCCTGGAGGTGGAGAGGGAGCAGTCTATGCTGGCCCTGCTCGGGCAACAGATTCGCAGTCTCAGAGGGGAAGATGAAAGAGAGGATGTGATGGAGAAAGAGACAGAGAATGGACACGAGGAGACACCATGTCTACAAGAAATCCGAAGAATGCAGGAGCTATATGACAGGTGAGTGGGCGTGTGCTGTGAGCGCTGATTCCAGAAATAACAATTAAACACATAGCTTTATCCAAACATAGAATGTATACTGATAAGGAGCAGAATCATATATTAACTTCCCACAAGATGAAAACCATTATTGTTTTCCATAACCCACCAGTAGAAGGGACTAAAAGGCTGTTGCACTTAGTGTGACTATATAATCTGCAATGTTCATTTTAAAAGGCTTTCAGAGTATACTTAAATTACTTATGGTCCATCTTACCAAAATATTTAGTGTGCTTTACTGCAATGCAAGTTAATCAAAAAACAGCTGCAGGATTCAGTATACAGTATACAGAGGAGCAAGTTGTCAGTAGGTAGTTGGAAGATACATTCAGCATGGTGAAATATCTTTCTAGAGTTGATGTGCAGAGTAGCATGAAAAACACCTAGTGTGTAGTGGTTGTGAAACTGTAAATATTTAAATATTTGTACCATGTGGAGCCCCCATGTTTTCAATATTTGTAACACATGTAGACACTTGGAAAGATGTACGTATTGATTCATGTTTTAAAATTTTTGTGGAACTTTTTTTTTTGTTGTTGAAGAAATTGAACTTTTCTTTTTTTATGATTTATGGCACCATAACTGTGTCAGCACAAAAGACATTTTTGAATTCTTTTTCTACTTCTAGAAATGGTTGTGCTGTTTCTATAGAGGTTCAGGACTTTATATTGCAGGGAAAAATTAGCCCACAGTGAGTAAAAATGAGACAGCAGTAAAGAAAAACACCCTAGGGGATGCTTGGAATGTTAGAGGGTTATGGACAACAACCAAAAAGTAAAAAGAATGGCCAATTTAGATGGAAAATTTGTTGTTTAATTTATTTCAGTTTGTATTACTTTTTCCTGTGTTTTGTTTAGTCTTGTGTTGCAGGTGCGGGCCAGCAGGGCTCAGGTACATCAAGAGCTGAGGGAGAGAGAAGAGGTTGAGAAAGAGCTGGGCTTAGTCAAAGGCTGGATCCAAGACACTCGTGGCTTATTGCTGAGTCCCACTGCAGACCTCGATTCACTGCTGCAAGAGCTTGAGGTAGGCCACTATATGTACACACACACACA
>OMNN01000148.1:0-28723 GCA_900302755.1 Chromis chromis | reverse complement strand
ATTTGTGATGCTGACAAACAGTCTCTATATGTACACACACACACACACACACACACACACACACACACACACACACACGCCGACATGCACTTGTTCGCTACCTACAAACCTCTGGCTTCTATGATGATGTCCTCTCTTGCCTATATAAATACAATGTGATGTTGTTTGCATTGTAGACTGCACATGGTGAGGTCATCAGCAGGCGTCAGAGTGTGGAGCGCATGACAGAGCTACAGCAGTCCAAGTACCAGGACCTTCAAGCTGGTCTGCCCTCTGAGCTCAGCATGCAGCTAGCTGAGGTGACTCTTGCTCTGGGCTCTGCTGAAGATCAGGTAACCTCTCCTCTCCATTTAGCTGTGTTAAAAGGCTTGTATTAGTATTTGACAGTTCAGTGAAATATGTGTATTTCTGGGGCACTCAGTGGTGTAGTGGTTACGACTACATAACCGCATGTCCATGGTTCGATTGCTTCCTTTGTTGCCAACTCTCTTCCCACGTTTCCTATCTGTATCTCCTCTACTGCTATCAGTACATGCCAAAAAAAGAATGTCCGAAAATACTGTGTGTATTTCTGCATTATACTCTAGGTGCAGGCAAGGGAAAGAGAGGTGCAACAGACCAGAGATGTGAAAGAGGACTTCAGCTCCAGACTTCAGGACATCGAGGCAAAGCTGAAGAACATCGCTCTAAAACTGGAAGACAAGGGTACCGACCTGGAGGAGGCCAAAGAACAGACCAAAGTAATCAAACAGACAGATTGACTAATTAGGAAGCAATTAACCCTTGTTAAATTGGCTATTCATTTTGCAGATGTTGAGGTTAATGAGTGTGTGAGAGTTGGAATGGCATGGCTTAAATTCTTGCTTCAACAGTGACCCACTTTTGAGAGGAGAATTCCAGATGGGAGTTTAAGCCCCTTCCCTCCTGTTCTTCTTGTCTTCCCAACATTTTTCTTATGTCACTCCTCTGCCCATTTGCAGACCTGAAAAGTCTGGAGTTTAAGTGCAGTTAAAGGAATAATTTGCCATTCTGGAGACATCCATGTCTAAAGTCTGCTAATTAATCACTGTTCCTAGCCAAGACATAGTCTGGCCCACAACCTCTCATCAAGCTGCAACTTGTCATCTGTGCACTGTGGATCACTTGTTAATTAGGAACTAACTCTAGTGTAAGGGCATTCCCCAATATGTAGACTGATTCTTTTAAAAATTAACCCTGAACTGAAGTTTATTGCCACCTGGGATGGAAGGTTTACTGACATCTACGTTTCAGTTTTACTTCACTCTTAAACTCACCTTGTTCTCTGATCTGTCTCCATCTGACTTCTCCTTTCACTTCCGTTCTTACCTCTTGTCTCCAGGCTCTTTGTGAAGAGTGTGAATCATGTGGTTCCTCTCTGGTGGAGTTAGGAGTGGCTGTGCAGGAGTTTGGAGAGCAGAACCCTCTGCTGTGTAAGCAGCTGGGTGATGCTGTGGCTAAACTTACAGAGGTGCAGCGCCACACCACGCAACAGGCCCAGGACAGAGCCAACAGACTGAAGAAGGTGAGATGGGCATTCAGTTCTACAAGTCACCAAAGACACATTTACAATATATCTTGTATGAATAAAAACAGTATTTTATATCTTCATTTGTCAGAATTTAGGGTATCAGAGAATTCTGATTAAGAATACATACATAGCATTTCATTAATTTCCCTTATGTATTAATTGCTCTGTCTTTCTGGTCTTTTCTTTCTCTTGTGAGCAGGCAGAAAGACAGGTGGAGGAATATCGGGGCATGAAGGCATTCATTTTGGGCTGGACAGAAAAAGCTCAGTCTCTGGTCACCGGTAATATCATCTGGAGCTCTGCCTTCCAGCTGCAGGAGCAAATTCGAGCACACCAAGTGAGTCCTAATGAGTCTCACAGCAGGGAGTGTGAAGAGCTGCAAGATTTCTTAAAGCTGTTGTTGTGTTGTGCAAAAGATGATAAATACCAAGTAAATGTTTCCACAAAAATAAATACCACTCTTTTCTGCATTAACCTATTAAATGTGATGATACCCCACAAATTTGCAGCTAATTAGATTCACACACTTATTTGATTTCCAGTGAAATGTCATCCTGTACTCTGTGTTGACCAGCCTTAATTAGTGTAATTGCACAACAGATAAGGCTCCTCTCTTTGACTTGTAATTTACACTCCTTTGGTGACAGGCCTTGCTGCGGGAGTGTCGAGGTCTCCATGGTGACTTGGAGGCCATGGGGGAGAGGGAGGGGCAGCTGGCAGATGTGTTGCAGACGGAGGGGTGGAGCCAGCAGGTGAAACACCTCAGCAGACGCACAGAAGAGCTGCAGCAAACTGCCAAGACTCGCCTCCAGAGTCTGCAAGATGCAGCTAAGGTGAATAAGCATTACAAGAGTCAAAGATCAGTAACACTTCTCCTCAAATTATTCGGGTTACTGTGATCAAGTGATCTTCATATCTGTTAAACTGTCAAAATATTCCACCTCCTAAATCCAAACCTTTTGGTGCATAACAAGAGGAGCACATCCCTTTGGTGCAAGTCACATCAGAGCCACAACACAACATTGCCCCCTTATGGTCACTCTCCAAGTATTACACCATCATAATGGAATGCACTGTTTTAGCTTCTGCAGCAGTAATCAGTCACGCTAATCTGATTGCCATACAGCTGGTTCCCACATGACAGTCTGTTGCTGATTGTTGCTAATAACATTGTGGATTGGAAGTCTGTTTACAATTCCTCCTGTGAATATGATTTTTTTCGAGGTCTACACTGCAGAGCACAAGTTTAATTTGCAGGATCATGTAATTTAGTTTCATTCCCATTAAATACATCTAGCTCAGTCATAATTTGCAAATGAATAATTCAACACACCCTTCTATTCATAGCTCAAACTAAACGGGAAAAACACTTTTGCAGGCTTAAATGTCTGTAAAAGTAGGTCCACATTAGCAATAATGATTTTAAAAATCTATTTTTGCCCAGGTCTGATTTTTACTGTGAATAGAATCTACATTATAGGTTTATCATAAATATTAGCTGTTACTATGCCCACATGTGCTAGCATTTTATATGTTATGTCTTGCTCTTTCCTCAGGACATGTTGCGTCTTGAGGCAGAGGTTAAGAGCCTCCATGCTGCTGTCGACCAGATCCAGGTCACACTTGCTTCCCCTGACCTCAACAAGCTCAGCCTCAGGGAGCAGCTCACACAGAGACAAGTAAACACAGCAAATACACAGAGTTCAAATATAAGGAGATTTTAGAGAGATACTGTATATCTACACAGTGCATGCCTACAGTTGCATTGTGATACTGACTGAGAACTTGCACCCCTTAAGCCCAGTAATTTTAGATACAGTCTTACTTTATTACACACTTAGCAGTTCATTGTTCTGTCTAACACCCCCTCTTTACTCTTCTGCAAGCGTTTGCTGGTGGAAATGGAGGGCTTTAAGCAGCAAGTGGCTGCGGTACAGCAGTGTCAGAGCGCCCTCCGGCTACCAGAGGAAGTAGTGGCCAGTCTGCCTATCTGCCGCACAGCTCAGAGTCTGCAACAAGAGGCCAGCCAACTGCAGCATACCACCATTCAGCAGTGCAACATCCTGCAGGTAGAGGGCACTCCTCATATTATGAATACTGTCGATCAGCTGTCAGATAGAAGGCCAAAGGTTAAGTAAATATCAGAGCTGAGAGAGAATAGAAGTCTGGTAAAGGATTACATTACCAGTCATTGTAATAAGAGTCTTACTCCCAAGATCATAATTTTTTTTTGTATTTCATGACATTTATTAACCTAAATTCATCTAAATTGTTACATTATCTGTCAAGTAAATATTACAACAAGTACATCTGAGCAACTGAGAAGAATTGTGTCATTTTACTTTGTCACCTGTTGGAGTGGATGCTCTCAATGTTGCTCTGTAGTGTCTCAACAAGCCCTCTCAGGAATGTCTTTCTTTTCTGTCTGCCCCCATCTGACCGGTATTTTTCTCCATTCCTCTGGTTTTTAGCTGGTTATGCTTTTAAGCTGCTTGTTGTGAAGATTAGCCTTCAAAGGGACGAACAAATGACTTTTAGGCATGATGTGAAAGACACTGAAAGCATCTCAGCCACTTTATTGAAACACAACATGTTCAACCAGAACTGAAACAATGAATCTGTCATGTGCTTACATTGTTCCCACTTATATTTGAGATAGACTGCTTATAAACGTACTCAGATCCTAAACTCTCACTATAATGTTCTGAATCTTATTACGGGAATACTTCAATTGTCCACAAGAACAGAAAAGGTGTTTAGCATACCTCATTGTTTGAGTATCAGTAACATGTAAGATTGTATATTTGATAATATTGTCTGTTTATCCTGTTCTGATAAATGCCTCACAAAAATAAGTACGTGAACACACTTAAACACTGTGCATGTAGTAATCAACATCATTGTAGCATACAGAGGGGAAGAAATGACTCCATTCAGATGACATCTGTAGGTGACACTGACCTTTGACCTCCCTGTGAGGAGAGGCAAGAGAAAAGATCATTTGCCCAAAGTTGATCAATAATGTTTAGCATATTTTATGATGTTTTAATTTTATTTACCAATGTTTCCTCTTTGACAGGAGGCTGTGGTGCAGTACGAACAGTATGAACAGGAGGTGAAGAACCTCCAGAGATTAATAGAGGAAGCTCACCGCATCATTCAGGACCGTCCTGTCTCCACCAGTAACATACAGGAACTTCAGGCTCAGATACACCACCATGAGGTACGAGGCAATTTGTCTTCATAGTTTGTACGACAGTGTTGAACACTGGATCCCTAAACTAAACAAAGAGCTCTTTTGGAAAAAATGTACAAAAGATTTTGTGACTTGCCTAAAGGGATTTCCTCCCATTCAGCCTCAAGAACAGCTGTGAGATTGGACTTTGGTCAATAAGGCCTCACTCCCAGAAGTGTTGTTGTAGTTAAGTACAGGGCAGTGAAGTTCTACTCTGCCTAACTTGTAAAACGTTTGCTTTGTGCACAGGCACTGTCATGTTAAAACAGAAAGTAACCTACAGCTAACTGCTACCTCAAAGTCCATTTTGTCTAAAATGTCATTGTGTAATCTAGCATGAAGATTTTTTTTAATGGAAACTAAGCCTGTACCATGAAACCAGCTCTGCACCAAAAATATACTTTATCCACTGAAATGGTCTTTATTCACACAGTGCACAGCTTGTTATAACAAGATAGCCCATGAACTAACAGCGATAGAACTTCAATAGACTGACTGTAGATGAATGCAACACATCAGAATATTAAAAATCAGAGATGGTAGCATGTTTCTTGTGGAGCTCCTACAACATTCTAGTTTTCCCTGGCCTCAGAAGGCAGTGTGTTTGACACTGGAGGAAATGAAACTAGTGACGACTTATTTAATGAGGTCAGCTTTTTTAAAGCATAAAAAGCAGAAAGAGAAAAACAGAGAACTTGAGTCATTCTATATTTCCTGTACTATATTACAGTGTAAATACAAAAATGAGAGAAGTTGTGGCAGCAGGAAATATACAGTACTTCTTAAAGTAGTTGTTGGCAACCTTTATGACTGACTCAGACTTTACTGTAGTTATTTGGATGTCATTAAGATGTCAGTTTTGCTCAATGTGGATTTTTTTCCATAAAGTCTTGATTAAAACTAAAATGGCATTACATTAATTTTTCCATCAAACTATTAATATCACTAAATAAATAAATATATATACGATTTAATCCTTTTTAACCTACATTCTTCGAACAGTGCCATCGTACATTAAATAAAATATTGTGTTGTGCCTCTACAAGCCCAACTCAGGCACATTCCTCCTTTTATCTGATGGTGTATATAAATATAATCTGCACAGATAGATGCCATCGCTGCACAGTTTTCACCTGAGCTATTCAAGCCTTGTGCTTTCTGCAGTTTCACTTTGCTGAGTAAGTGTGTTTGATCTCCCATGCGGAGAGCGAGATCAAGAAGGAGGGGGGCAGAAGCAAAGCCCTGCAGAGAAACAGAGGCAACACAGCTTTTATTACGTTTTAACTTTCCCCCCTGCATGGTTTTGGCAGATTTTTATCTATTTCCAAAACTGGACAAGGACTATATGAACTCAGGTATTTGTAGATATTTTCTTGTTACTGCAATCTCTTCATTGCTGCAGAGTGGCTTGGTATGCCAGTGTGTTTATGTCTAAGTTTGATCTCTAAGCTGAGCAGAGAGCTGCAAGTCCACTGGCCCAGTTAGTCACATGACCTGATTATCAGCGCATTCACCATCTGCGGGACAGAAGGAGCAGAGGGCCAGGAGGAGGAGGGAAGGAGGAGCTGGACCCGGCCTGCCGGCTCGTAGCATAGCTGTAATTTGATACCATCTCTGTCATTCTTCCTCCATAAGCACTCCCTCTCTCCTTGCGGCTCTCTTTTGTTAAAAGGAGTCTGCCTCGAGGATTGGTGGAGCAGGCAAGCAGCCGGCACAAGAGGGGGGAGGTGTGGGCAGTGAGATCACTTCCTGTTTTTCCTTGCCATTTGTGTATGTGTACGAGAGGGAGTGTCTGAGTGATTTTGAACTATTTCTGCGAGGGTCTCTGTCTCAACCAAACATCCTGTCTGTTAGCTTCACCACCGATCTGAGTCACCCGCCTCTGTGCTGCTCCGATTGGCTTAGAGATACAGAAGAGAGAGAGAGACAGAGAGGGGAGAAAAGAGAGAGTGAGGCAGTGCTATTCTCTTTCTACACTTACACACCGTGAAGCCAAAAGCGAGAGACCGGGGAGAGAAGAGAATGCGTTCGCTCCACTTACTCCCATCTAACCGGCACCACATTCAGCCCTGAACCAACTCAGCCACCCCCGTTTAACAGGATCCTCTTTGGCCGGGAAATATTGATCTTCTGTTGTGGACTGAGCAACACTCTCCTTATCCTGGGGGTGGTGGTGTTTTCTGTTTGGGGGGATGTTTTGACAGGAGCTAGCCCAGAAGATCCGTGGCTACCAGGAGCAGATTGCCTCGCTCCACTCCAAGTGTAAGATGCTGACAGTGAAGGCCAAACACGCCACCATGCTGCTGACGGTCAGCGAGGTGGAGGGCCTTTCAGATGGCATGGAGGAGCTGAGTGATGAGGAGCTGCCCAGTGCTGTGGCCAACACCACCACAGCTGCCACCAAGCAGCTTCCTGCACACCCCTCTGTCGTCATGGTGAGTGGCAAAGCAGTTTTTGGACTTCCACACATGTGCAAATTGCATGACTTGTGTGCGCATGTGTACTTGGCTACGTTTGTATCTGTGTTTCCATGTTTTCTTAGGCTCTATTCCTTATCCCTTCCTGTCAAAACCACAGCTTCTCAAAGTAAAATTCAGTATACGTCCTTCTGGCGTCTCTAGAGGATTCATAGAGTTTATTTTCCAGCAATGTAATGAGCTTACTTATCCCTAAGTTATCTCAAATTAGAGGACATCTGATGACAATTATGATTACAGGTTTAACTCCTCTTATTTACTCTTCTTATTTCTTACTCCCCTGTTAACAATGTAGAGTTATATCTGTATAATTAATGCTCCATCTTGGAGACCTTGCCACAGTTCTTCTGTGATTTTAGACTGTCTCGTTTGCTTTTGTCTCTTCATGTAATCCCAGACTGACTTGATTATGTTGAGATCAAGGCTCCATGGAGTCCTGTGTTAAAGGATCCATGTTCTTCCTGTCAATGAAGATATCACTTCAAGAATCTGGCTGTATGTTTGGTGTTGTTGTTGGTTTATAGACTAAATTTGAGACTGCACAGATAAATTCCATTTCATATTTTGTGATGGATGAGAATCTAAACATCTGAAATGTTTAAAACTTTTTCACAGTACTCTATCAGGTTCAAAGTTTCCTCTATTATTATCCTTTTAGGGGTTCTCTTTTATTCTGTGTGTGATTTTGGTATTCCACACGAAGATTTTCTCCCTTATCTTTTCTTCACTTCAAGTGTTACTATTATGGCAGTCTCTTAATGTCTATCACTGCAGGGATATCTTGCTTTGTCGTTCACTTTGCTTTATATTAGCCTGAATCGGTCTGCCTGCTACTATCGTATGTCATCCTTTAGCGGTTGTTTGTGGTGTGTTCGTCTCTCAGCAGGCCAGGAAACAGGATATTACTGCATGTGTGTGCGTTAGCCGAGCATGGTAGGTTTGTGTGTATGGTAATGGTGGTGATAAAATGCTTTCATGGACTGCTGATATCCTTGAGTTCTTACTGTTTGACATAGTTAGCATTTCGTCATTGTTACCACAGTGTTGTTAAAGTACTGCTCAGTTTCAATAAATCTCACTGTATATAACCACTGAGTTTCCCACAAATGCCGGTGTGCTGATGCTCTTTGTTGCGTTGCATTGCATCATAAAGCCCGGGAAAAAGTCCTCCGAAGGTCCTGCGTCGGTAGACCAAGTTCTGCATTAACTGCCAAAAAGCAGCCCAGTAGGGCTTGGCTCACATTTCAGCTCTGCCTCTCTACTGAAGCATGCAGACACACTGACAACTGTGCTACTTCTAGGACAGCTGCTGCTGCTGTATTCACCAGGCCCAGGCTCTGTTAGATATGACATGCTGTAGTTATTCTTTGTTTAAGTTTAGACCTTGATACTGCTAGGGATTTCCAATAGACAGCAACTTCTTACCGTCCATAGGATGCTTTCTTTTTTTTTTTAACTTTAAACGTACCAGTTTTAACTGTACTTCTGTATCAAACTGTATGAGCAGTGTTGTTCTAGTTTTTAAGATTCCTGGTAAAACATTGCTTAAATATTTAAGAAAACATTCAAACTTGCCTGCTACATGGATAGTGTTTAGACGACACTTACAAAAGAATTATATGTTTCATTTAAAGGAAATTACTGTGGTTCTGAAACTGTAACTCTGTGGTATGTTTAGATAAGTGTGTGGTGTGAAAAATCACTGTGTGTGTACTCACTGCATGTGTGATCGTCAGCTTCCTGGTAAGGGGTCATTCCTTTACCCTGATGTAGTCGGTGAAAAATCCTGGTGGCTCATCCATTGGCAGTGAAGTCTCGTGTTCATTCATTCTAGCACAGAGCAGTGCTACAGTGAATTATGTCTCTTTAATGCTGCGCTACAGCAAAAGCATTGCAGTGTTTAATGTGATCTAATGGGTCTCCTTCCTGTGTTATTTGATTACTCACTGTCTACTTAATCAGCAAAGTGTGTGTTCACTGCAATCTACCTAACCTGCACTCCCCCATTAATTTTTGTATTCTTTTCTTCTCCCTGTTCATTTTTCTCTCTGTCTCCTCACTCCTTTGATCTGTTTTCTGTTTGGTCTTCCTCCCTTTATTCCACCTGCTTCTTTGATGTGCGTGTTCTGTGTGCGGTGTGTATGTGTGGTCAGATGACAGCCGGCCGCTGCCACACACTCCTCTCACCTGTGACAGAGGAGTCAGGGGAGGAGGGCACCAACAGCGAGGTCTCCTCTCCCCCTGCCTGCCGCTCCCCCTCTCCGGGGGCTAACACTGACGCTCCTCTTAACCAGGTACTGCAAATCCCACCCTCCTAATCTCCAAAGCCCTCCAGCATTGCCGGGCCTGCCCAACTTCCATACAACCCTCGTCCGTTTTACATATTACACCTCAAATTTTCTGTCATCACAATCATCATAAGAAATCACCACCTTAACGTCTGAAGTAAAAATGTCCATCTTAAAGAGTCAGCAACCAAATATTTAGTCTTCTCTAACGTCTCAGATGTTTTTCTATTCAGTGGCATTGATTGATACAACTTTTACTGCAGTTTTTGCATTTAACCCTCTGAACCCTAATTAGTATCTGAACATGTTTCTTTACTCCTGTCATATTTTTACTCACTGTGGGCTAATTTTTCACTGCAATACAAGGAAACAGCACAACCATGGCTAGAAGTAGAGACAACACAGAAATGTCTTTGGTGCAGTATGACACAGTTACAATTGTGAAAAAAAATCAAAAAGACTTGATATCAACAAGCAGAATATTTTACCAAGTGCTCACAGGTGTTACCAATACTACAAAAAAGTGACTCTACATGCCATAGATATTTTCTACATACATTTTTAATTTGATTCCATACTTGCCTCCTCTCTGCTCTGTGTAAACAAAGCCTGCAGCTCAATCAAAAAGTCCCTCAGTTTTTATCAAGTGACTGTTGGTCACAGCTGAGTCACTAATGGCTTCACAGTTGTGCCGAGGAATGCAGAGTTTTTTGTTTTTACAGATTCTGGTTAATAAAAATATTTATTTTTGACGATAAAAAAAAAAAAAGAGAGACGTGGAATCTAGTTATATTGATGAAATATAACATTTTTAATCTTAGATTTGGTTAAGATTTTTAATGTCACAGATGAGTAGTTCAAGGACTGTTTTGAAAATTTGAAGATTCTTTGTGTTTTTACAGTTTCTGGCTCTGGTTCAGAGAGTTAATTTCAAAATATTGAAGACTTTTGCAACAAGTAACTTGAAATTAATGATGTCACCCTGCTGTATTTAAGTCAATATATGATTTTAAAATTCTGAGTAGGTAACCACATTACTTGATAAGATGGACATGTTATTTCTGCATCCCGAGCCTTCCCATTCTCTCCACCACCACTACAAACTGACTCCCACCACCAAACAATGGCCTCCCCGTCTTCGCCGCTATCAATACAGTGTATTGTGTGTTTGAGGCAGCTGGAGAGTTGCTGTGTTGTCCCTGCTTCCTTTTTTTTTTTATCAGCAGTATGCTTACATATTTACTTTGCTGAAGAAATCTTCTTTGCTGCTTGGGTTTTCACTGTGGTAAGAACAAAAAGGTGGCATTTACCAAACATAGCATAGATGCACTAATATACAGTGGCATGCAAAAGTTTGGGCACCCCTGGTCAAAATTTCTGTTTTTGTGAACAATTAAACACGTAGAAGATGAAATGATCTTTAAAAGGCATGAAGTTACAGACAAATATTGAAAAGAGTGTTCCATGTTTAAGTTCATGCCTTTTGGAGATCATTTCATCTTCTACTTGTTTAATTGTTCACAAAAACAGAAAGTTTGACCAGGGGTGCCCAAACTTTTGCATGCCACTGTAAGAAACAGTTTTGTGCAGCCTGTTATTTATAATGATGCAGCAGTGAAACAGCAGTACTTTGTTGGTCTGAGAGAAACAGCAAAGGTCATAGTAGTTTTATTTTTGTTATTATTGTGAAATGCAGTATTTCTATCTTCAGAAGTGTCATTGGGGTTAACTGTTGCAAGAAGGAAATCCAATAAGGTGAAAGGCAGCTGGGAAACTGGAAAGTTATAGAGGGAAGGCATAACAGGGGAGAGTGTAAATGAATCTAATAGGACCTTGCTGCTGAAGTGAAAACATCAGACAAGGAACATAACCGATTTTACTCACAGATCAAACAGTGCTTACTAGTCTTAGATTTTGACACAGACCCCGTGTGTGGCAGTATATGAGGCAGATTTACCATATCAGAGAAATACCATAACCATTACATCACAGTTCATGACTTCATTTGTCATTTCAGTTGAAGCTTCAAGAGAAAACGTGACATCCTGTGAATTTGTCATTTGAGATCTAGAACAGATTTTATTTGAACTGTTAGTTTATTAGTTTATTCAAAATTGATACATTACTAGTAGCATGTATGTTCAGCACTATATATACAGCATATTTGCCCCAAATGTGGAAGTTCAATGTCATTGTTTATAGTATGTTTGGGGACTTTGGAACATATCAGAACCAGAACACGCTGTGAATGTCAAAAATCTATTATACATTTCTCTGACACAATAATGAAACCCACACTCACTGTGTTGTTGTGCCACAGGGTCGAGGTACACTAAACCGAGCACCACTACAGGAACTGTACGACCCATCTCTGGAAACCAGCGCTGCTAATTTGGATGACCTGCAGAGATCCTGGGAAACACTCAAGAATGTGGTACGTCAGCTTCATTCAACTAAATAAGGTCACAAAAAATACCACTAGGTTATATTTCCATATGCTGCAACTACAAAATTTTGGTATGACTGAGCTAAGAACAGTAGAGATTGACCTTAATTTAATAAATCCCCATGGATTACTGTTAAAATTTTAGATTTGTAACATTGTTAGATAGTTATGAAAGTTAAAAAATCAGAGATTCGTCTTTGTCTCATATTATCTTTAGCAAGACCACAGTATTGCCAGTTTTGGACTGAAACTTGAACCTCAGATCTCAGATTACCTCTGCCGAGACAAACTCAATCTAATGCCTTGATTTTGCAATCATTTTCTCCTGTCACAGATCAGCGAGAAGCAGAAGAGCCTGTATGAGGCTTTGGAGCGGCAGCAACATTATCAGGAATCTCTCCAGTCCATTTCCACTAAGATGGAGTCTATTGAGGCGGCGCTCAATGAGAGCCTGGAGCCCAACAAGACCCCTGAGAGCCAGATGGCTGCACACCAGGTGAGAGAGAGTAGGGGCATCATGGGGGTGTGGAGATATTGGAAAAGTTGTGCTCATGCATTAGTTAAAGTAGAGGATCAAAGTACAGTACAGGTTATGACAGTGAACGTAGCAGTACAACACATGAAATGTTGTAATTTAAGAAGAAGAAAGGGGACATCTCTTCGGGCAAAGGCAAAGTTAACAATAAACAAGCCTGCTCTGGGAAAACAGAGAATGATTGAGGGGTTTAATATTGCCCGAGGCTGTGCAACGGTTGCACAAACTGCATGGCACTGTTCTCTGTTGCTATGCCAACATCACAGCTATGGCCGATTCAGTTCCTTTTTGTAACACTACTGTCAGGCAGTTTGGACAAACCCTCTTTTACTGCTGTTTCACCGTCTGCTTTTCAGTCCCTTCTTCATTAATTCCCATCAGCTCTCTTTTTTCCAATAGATTCTTTTTATTTGACGTTTCACACATTTGTAATCACTTTCTGTCTAGGCTCTGATGGATGAGATCCTAATGCTGCAAGATGAGATTGGTGAGCTACAGACATGTTTCTCAGAGGAGCTGGCAGACAGCGACAGTGATGGGGAGGCTGGTGACCAACTGGCCCTTCAGTCCACTCTCACTGTGCTGGGAGAAAGGATGGCCACCATTCGAATGAAGGCATCTGGGAAGCGGCAGCTGCTAGAGGTGGGCACTGGAAAATCTCCCAGATTCTCATATTTTTTTCTAGTTTATCTGGTGCCTCTATATATTCTCCTTGTCTTAAACTGCCGGTGAGCTTCAGCTAGGAATCTCACATTTTTGTCACATTGGCCACAACAGGAGAAACTAAGTGAACAGCTAGAAGAGCAGCGACAGGAACAGGCGCTGCAGCGTTACCACAGTGAGGCAGAGGAGCTCGACCACTGGCTGCTCAGCACTCGTGCCACTCTCAGCTCTGCCCTTCAGCCCCAAAATGAAGACATGGACATGGAGGAGCAGCTCATCGACTGTCAGGTGAGATTAAGCAATGAAAACATTTGAGCTTTGTTGTTAAAGCTTATGTTGAGATTATGGTAACTGGGTGATACAATATTTTCACATAGCCATACTTTTGCAAAGGTGAGCTTGGTTTTCTATGCCAGTATACAAAACATCGACATTGTAGCAGGTATAAAATATATTTTCTTCCATATGTGTACTGAGGTAATGGCAGAAATCCTTTCTAGTCTACCAAGAGTTACCCAAACAGTTATAACAGGTTATAAATGTTTATCATATACACCAGCAAAATGCTTTGGAGGCTTGTGTGTGTGAATCAACTTGTGAAAAACGTTTGCGTTTGTCTTATGCTGTGTGTGTGCATTTCTAATAAACTTAAACATTGACATGATGACAGTAATAACTTCTCATGATCCGAGTTTTTCTCAGCTGACACAGTCAAGGAAGACTTTATAATCTGAATTCCAATAAGTGGCCCATGCACAGTATGAGTGAATGCATGCTACTGTTTTGTTAAGAAGGAGCTGTCAAAGGCTAAATTGAAGTATCTTCTTGCTTAACTGCTCCAGAAATAGTGCCTATCAATGGAGTCATTCTCTTGCTATTATGTTATTGTTACTATTTTAGTCACACATAAACTGTTTAGTTTATCTTTAACAACCAGAAGAAATGAACAGAGAATATTTGGGTGTTTTTAAACAGAACAGAATAGGAGCCCTTTATTGTCCAAAAAAGACACTTCAGGATTAAGACTGGGATTAGGATTAAGGTCTGACCCCACATTTTGTCCTCAAACATTCTTCTGTCAGCATTGCTCCCCTACTCAGACATGTTTCCATGGTCACATTGCTTTTATCTGTGGGGTAATTAGCATCCATGACTAAATGGTAGCAGTTGTGGCCACAATCATGTCCTTGTAAAGATTCTATTCAGGGTTTTTGGTAGGAAGTAATGCTTTTTATTGGGGTGCCGAAGTGACTTTTCCTGACACTTGCATTCAGTTGTGTCACTTTCAGATTATTTTATGTGTATGTACCTCAACTGATATCACACTGGCATAGTAGTTTTGAAATACGTTGCCCATAAAAACAATTGTAAACAAATAATGTCAATAGATATAAAATATAATATCAAATATATAAATATCCTCAGCCTCGTGTGCCTGGTCTTGTAGTGGGGCTCTGTGTTAAAATCTAGCTTTAGGATGTTATTGCTGCAATTTACAGTTCCAACATTGTTTCATCACAAGACACTGTATCCCACTTAATGTGATTCAGGGAATTTTACACGTGGTAGTAAGTCTTGTGGTACTTTACAGAGTAGATTCCTTATAGTGGCTAATGTCAGATTCTTGATCAGATGTGTTTTTTGCTCAATTAACTCGATCGCTAAACCTTGTGGGGAGTAATTATAGATACTAAATGTTAATGTTGTACATATTCTACATATACAGTACATTTAAGCCGACTGACTGAACTGATATAAATAAATGTTTCATCATTCGTCCTGTGACATGCTATAATTGGCCTCTCAGCAGTAATAATGTTAGTTCTGTTGCTCAGGCAAAGGAAATCAGTGGGTTGTAGTGTATTCGTAGCAGCTGGGAGACAGTAAGCTGATTATAGCTCACATATGCCTCCTGTGGCGCTCAGGTCTAAAGGTCCAGCTAATGCAGAGCTTCATCTCATGGGGTAAAATCTGTCTGAAAGCATAGATTATTTTATTATAGATACACTGGAAAGGACAACAATGTGTTACAGGCTATGACGTTAGAGAAGTGTAGTGAAGTGAAAAACACTGAAGTACAGGAACATGTGCTGGGAGAGAGCAGTAAAATCATTGAGTAAAAAGAATAGTAAGAGTACCTAAAAGGAAGCGCTTCTAATCAGTAATGATCAGAGAAAATGTTTCATTTAAGCGTGATACTAGATGAATAGGGTCTGTGCTTTAGAATAGTAGTATTTAGGAAAATATGATTGCCTTTTTTTGGATTCTCAGTTTTGGTTGTCTGATTTTATCTTGTTAGCTATTCAAACAATCACAGTCTGTTCATTTAAATACTTATTCTACAAGAAAATCACCTCACTGTAAGCAGCTTAAAAACCACTTAAGCATAGTGTGTCATTGGTCAATGGAAATACTTTCCTAAGTCTAGACTTTTAGGCACACAGTGTATTCACCGATAGCAAACTCTACAGAATGAAACATAAAAAATTACCTACAAAAGCTATTTCATCCTGGGCCAAGAAATAGGAGGAGCTGTTTTGAAATTTAAATTACAATACTATAAGGAGGCTTTTGGGTAGAAAGAGGAGAGAGAACTGAATTATAGACCAACAGCTCTAAACAGAAGGAAAAGAGTTATATGAAGCACTGTATTGTTATTGAAAATTCTCTGAGGAGAATCGCCTCCCCATTTCAGCTAAGAGTCCTTGTATCCCTTTGTGAAAGAACCGACACAACCTTAACCCCCCTCTTTTCCACTGCTATGCACTTGTTGGTACTTTTCACACTTATTCTGGACATGGAAAGGGAGGCTCCCTTTTACCCTTGTTTCTTTTCAGAGATGAAGTTGGGGACTGAGGGAAATAGATTAAGCCTGGAAAAAATAATGATGATGTGTGGAGTTGCAAGAAGACAGTGCTTTATTTTTTATCAACTATAACTGTTGTGTTTCCAGAACATGCTGTTTGAGATCGAGCAGAAGGTGTCATACTTGTCAGAGCTATCCGTCCACAGTGAGAGCTTGCTGTTGGAGGGCCGGGCTGAAACCAAAGGAGAGGCAGAGCAACTCTCCTTCAAACTGCGCTCCCTCAAAGACAGCCTGATGGAGCTGCAGCAGATGCTGCAGGACAAGCAGGTGGACATACAGGTGAGATGTTTTGTGTTTTGTTTTCCAACCATTTAAGTTCATCTGTCCGTATTCATGCATTCAGTGTCCTAAGCATCCATATGCCCACACATTTTTCAGTCTCTCCGCCTCTGTGTCATTTAACTTGTGCTGTGCTGCATTATATTGAATTGGGTTACTGAGTCAATGGTGGTATTGTGCAAAAAGTACTAAAGGCCATTTCATGTTCCTTCATAAAAGTCCACTGTTTTCCACTATGTGACAACAACAGCCTGTGTGTCTCACAATAGGCCTTAGACACTAGACAAAAGGATGCTAACTCATCACATGCAAACACTAAATGCAGTGCTTCAGGTGTGTTTCTGATGACACAACATGACCTTTTTGCTTTATGTTTTATGTCCCATTTGAGAAAAACATGTTTTCCTCTGAAACGTCTGAGATTTCACAGAAACGTATTTACAAAGATGGTTCCATGCGTTGCCATTGGTGGCCTCCCTTAACATGCCTTTTGGTTACAAATGACATTCCTTAGCCAATAAATCTTATATTATGATTGAGGATGCTAGAGTAGCCTATAAAACAATTTGAACGGCTGACAGCAGCCGTTCAAATTGTTGTTATATTGTTATATTGTTGTTAGATTTATTAAATGTATTTATTATATTTAATAAATATTTATAGTTTTTTTTTAGGAGTTTAAATGTTTAATAAAACAGATTAGTGCACAGTTAATACCTTTAATATTTAATGTAAAAAATTGACTTTACTTTGGTAATAAAATGTCTTCTGGAAGTAAAAATGACAGCAATAACTGAACACTATTGCTCTATACTCACTTCTTAACCCTGACATCTGTCTGTCTCACAGGGTTCACTGCAGGAGCAGGAGGACAGTGAGCCAGACTCATCTCTGTCTCAGAGTCCCAATGTGCAGGACTGGCTTTCTCAGGCCCGCTCAACACGCACACAGCAGCACCACGACAACCTGCTTCGACAAAGGGTAAGATTGAAGCAGAACTTTTGGATATTTTTACATATATTTAACTGGCCTGGGCAGAGCCTGTCTTGACTGCTTTGCTTTTGATTACCTCAAGTGCCATATGTAATTTTTCTTCTAATTCAGTTAAATCTTGTGGACAAATCTAATACTGGTCTTTTGTTTTCTAGGAGCTGCAAGAGCAAGTGGCTGAACAGAGGAGGCTGCTTCAGTCTGTGGCCAGTGTCGGGGAAGAGTTACTCAGCCAACAGACCACACCCAATGGGGACAGGTACTTCTACTCAGTACCCACAGCTGTGGTTTCTGACAGCTGGTGCACATTCACTAATATATGTAGTAGACAAGTGAAAATACCAATATACAGTACACTTGAACCTCACTTCTTTACTCTTCCATCAGCTGGGATTTGGATCTACAGATCATTCATTCATTGTGAATGTATTTATTGTGTCCACAATGTTCTATAAGACATAAACTATAAACAATTGTTTTGATGTTTTCCAGTTAAATTGCCGTGCCTGGCAGGGACCAGATATTAGTATTTAATGTCAACACCTTCACTTCTTCTTACAGTGAGGTGTCCATCCCTGGTGGAGTGTTGCTGGAGCCTGAGACCTTGTCTCCTCTGGACCAGCTAAGACTGAGATGGGAAAACCTAAATAAAGATCAGAACACAAAGCTGCAGCTCTCCCTCAGTTCCCTGGAACAAGACCAGCTTAGCCCGGTATACATGCCAGATGCTGTGGATTTGTTAAATTTTGTTTTTCAAAGTGTGACGTTTTTGAATAAATGTTTTGTGCTAAATTTTACCTACATTAAGAGGCCATTATTAAAGGGTGATGTGCATTTTTTGTACTTGTTCTTCCTGTCATGCAGTTTCACACTTTCATCGTTATATTTGCTGCCCGTCTGATTTTCATACCTTTCTCATATATCACTCTTTGTGTGCAGGTTCTTCACCGGTCCCGTCTGTCCAGTCCTAGCATGGTGTTCAGAGGGGAGCCTGCCAGCCAGGACTCTCGCTCTCCCAGAGCTTTGTTTGAAGCCTGCAGCCAGAGCCTGGAACGAGTCGCCCAAGAGGTGAAGCGCAAAATTTCTTGTTTTAATCTCTGTTTACTTATGCTACTGCAGGAATGTCTGTATGTTTAACCAAAAACAAAAGCATTCTTACTGATGGCTTTCAATGCACTGAGTAAGTGTTTGTTTTTTCTTCCTCACAGGCAACGTGTGGTGAGAATAAACTGGCAGCATCTTTTGGAGGGGCATCAGTACAGCAGGACCTGTATGCTGCAGTATCAGCAGCCTCCACCTGGTTAGATGCTGCTGAGAACCAGCTGCTGTCTGGTCCCGTTCTGCTGTCTGAGGACACGGAGACACAACTCACAAATCTAGAGGTAGAAGGAAACAATCAAATAAATTTGTTTTGTTCACACATACAGATATATATAAGCAGAAAGTGAATACAATTTAATTACCTGGATGTTTTATCAATGCTAGTCTAGAAATAACTCAAAGTATTTGTATTGTAGTGACAGTGCAAACGGGTTTTTACAGATGAAATAACATAAGCATAAGCAGCCAACACTCTGGTAGAGAGATATACCAACTGACTTCTGCTGCTCTGAACAGGGTCTGAATAAACAGCTGAAGGAGATAGCCAGGGAGGTGAACCAGTGCAGAGACCTGCTGGGTGGAGGAAAGGGAAGGCTGTGTGGAGGAGAGGAGCAAGATCTGATGGAAGACACACTAGAGGGCCTGCAGGAGAGGATGGGCCTGCTGGACTCTGCCCTGGAGCAGCACTGTGACAGCATGAGGGACCGGCTGCAGGAACATTCAACCTTTCAGGTCTTAAAGCTAAACTGTTACACGACCAGTTTGAATTTGATTAAGGTGGTGTCGTGATGCATCTTGCTCTTATCTTTACTATTGTTTCTGTTATTTTGTCAGAATGAACTGAGGCTGCTGTTCACAGCCCTGACTGAAAGTAAACACCACTTGCTGCAGAAGATGGCGGGAACCTCAGACAGACCTGCATCTAAACAGATAGAGGTATAAAACCAAAGAACAGCAGATACACAAGAATTAAAAGCATATTTAAGTAGCTTAACATTCTTCTGTGAGGAGATTTCAAGTGAGTATGTTGTCTCTTTTGTAGACATTGTCAGAGGTGGAAGAAACTCTGAGGGAGTTTGAGCAGAGAGTGACTGAGCTTAAGATCAGAGCAGAGGCACTCCAGTCTGATCAAACCTCCAACCAGGAACTACTCAAACTACAAGTACTACTGCTTTTCTTTTTCACAGTATCCTGAAGGGTCCTAACATTTCAGCATTGAATAGTTAATGTTTGACATATTTATATCTTTCCTTAGGATGTGTATGAGGAGCTGGTGCTCATGGTGGGCTCCAGACGGAGTAGCCTGAACCATGGCTTGTCTCTGAAGGCTCAGTATGAAGCTGCACTTCATGACCTCAGTGACCTGGTCGACACTGCTCAGGACAAGATGGCTGCTGACCAAAAGATGACAGTGGCATCTGTCATAGAGGTCCAGATGTTACTGGACAAACATAAAGTAAGGAGGGAGATGAAACTGAGTAGTGTTTTTTACTTGCTATAATCTTGCTTTAACTATTTCTTTCTTCTCTAACATTGTCTTTAAAACATGTTCTCCTTAACTACAGGAGTTTTTCCAGGGTCTGGAATGCCATATGATCCTCACCCAGACATTTTATTGTAAAGTGTCTGGTCTAGTGGCACAGAGGGAAAGCCAAGCCCTGGAGGAAACCATGGCCTTAGCTCAAAGTGTGCTCAAACAGGCCCACCGGAGAGGAGTGGAGCTGGAGGGCATCCTTGAGGTGGGAATAATGATTTATAAGGAAATGTAGCTGTGCAGTTTCATTCAGGTCTGCCCCAAAGTGCAGCAGAGATATAATAGAAAATATAGTACATAAAATACTGTTTTGTTTCTCCCCTCTATCTCTCTGACAGTCATGGAGCAGACTTGTGGAAGACTATCAGGCTCTGTGTAGACAGCTGGAGGCTGTGGAGTGTAGCATCCCTACTGTAGGTTTGGTGGAGGAGACGGAAGAGAGACTTGTTGAAAGGATCAGTCTCTACCAGGTAAGCCTCTTTATACAGAGTGGACACACATAATTGCACAAATAAATGCATCAATGCAGTATCAAAATCTTACCTACCATAAAAGCTGAAGTCAAACATGCTTCTCAGAGAACTAAATTTTTAAATAATCAAATATTTACCTGTCCTCCCCTCTTCTTTGTAGTGTCTGAAGGCCAGTCTGACAGAGCATCAACCCCAGCTGTACCAGGTTCTGGAGGAGGGCAAGAAGCTTCTTCTGTCCGTTGGCTGTTCAGACTTGGAGAACCAGCTGACACAGTTGGGAGAACACTGGCTTTCCTCCACCACTAAGGTCAACAAGGAGCTGCACCGCCTTGACTCGACACTCAAACATTGGAGCAGGTTAGGGTCTGTGGTTGCACAGCTCTTTGAGTCAATTATATTGTTTTGGTCTGTCTGTAATCCAGTTTGTGACACACAGAGGTTGAGTAATGCTAAAAGTATCCCCTAAATCAGGGAGACACAATAGCCCCTGCATACAGTATTGCCTGTCTCTCTTCACTGTTACTATCTAATAAAGACAAAAATGCCTAAAAATAACATTCAAAAAATATGCCTTAGCTCTAACACAATTTGTCCTTTGTGTTTGTAAATCACAGGTACCAGAGTGAGTCAGCAGAGTTGAGCCACTGGTTGCAGTCGGCTCTGGACAGACTGGAGTTTTGGACAACACAGTCGGTGACTGTGCCTCAGGAGCTAGAGACTGTCAGAGATCACCTCTGTGCCTTCCTGGTCAGTTATGTTATCACATCGGAGGGAAAAATATACCTTACATTAATTATATATATTATATATATATTCAACACATTCAGATCTGTTTATTGAATGTAGAGTCAAAATCTAACTTCTGCCAATGTTTTTTCTTTCTTTTAGGAGTTTTCCAAAGAGGTGGATGCAAAGTCATCTTTGCGCTCATCTGTGCTAAGCACAGGCAACCAACTTATGCGATTAAAAAGAGTAGATACGGCTGGCCTGAGAACAGCACTGGGCCAAATCGACACTCAGTGGGCTGAGCTGCTGACTCGTATCCCTGTAGTACAAGAGAAGCTACACCAGGTCTGAGAACTGTAGCTGTTACACTTTATTGACTTTAGTTTCAGTGCTTTTTGTAAGCATTGTTTTACTTTAGAATAGATTTTGTAAACAAGTCAATATTTGTTATGATTTTTTTCTTAAATTTCCAGTTGTAATTGGTGTTGCCATGAACATGGTACAGTTGATAATGTTGTATTTTGTAACTTCTCCTCTGGACCATCAGCTTCAGATGGAGAAGCTGGCATCACGACATGCCATCACAGAGCTGATGAGCTGGATCTCTCTCATGGAGAACATCATAGAGGAAGATCAGGACAAGATCATGGGAGCTGTAGGCTCAGAGGTGGTCCAGAACTTCTTGCAGAAGTATAAGGTACAAAACAGTGTCTTCTTAAAAAAACACCTTTAATAAACTTTAAGCGATTCTGTCTCCCTCATCACATTCTGTCTTATCTTTATTTCACAGGGTTTCCGGATAGATCTGACCTGTAAGCAGCTGACTGTGGACTTTGTGAACCAGTCAGTACTGCAGATCAGCAGTCAGGATGTGGAGGGAAAGCGCAGTGACAAAACAGACTTTGCTGAGAAGCTGGGAGCTATGAACAGAAGATGGCAAATACTACAGGGGCTCATTGCTGAAAAGGTAATGTTTGATTTGTAGCTTGAAGTTACTCTGTTCTATGTTCAGTTTGCCATTACTGCATTGATAAATTTTTTTTTTCTTTTTTCCTTTTAGATTCAGCTTTTGGAGGGACTTGTGGAAGGTTGGTTAGAGCATGAAAATGGAGTCCAGGCGCTAAAAACCTGGCTCACACTACAGGAGGAGAAACTGAAGAAGAGACACAGGATAGAGGATGTAGCATCAGTGCAGAATGCACTTAAAGACTGTCAGGTAGAGGCATACCACAAATGATTTGAGTTTTCTAGAAACTCTATTAAGTTTTTGATAAAAAAATAAAATTATGTTGTTCTCGCAGGAGTTGGAAGAATTGGTGAAGGAAAAAGAGAAGGATCTAGAGAAAGCAGAAGAACGAGGAAATGCTCTTATCCAGGATAAGAAAGGTGCAGCCTGCTCTGTTGTAAAGGAAACCCTCAAAGGATTGAGTCAGTCCTGGGCTCATTTGGACCACATGGTGAGCTTCTCACATCCCTTATGTAACTTTTGGCTGATTCCTGAATTGTCCCCCACTTACACATATATGTCCTTTATCTTTCCAATCAGATAAGTCAGATGAAGGTGAGCCTGCGGTCGGTGCTGGAGCAGTGGACGTTGTACAGGCGAGCTTCTGAAGAAATTAATGGTTACCTGATGGAGGGAAGGTATTCTGTGTCCAGGCTGCACCTCCTTAATGGATCTCTCGAGGCAGTACAGCAGCAGGTGGAGAGCTTGGAGGTGAGGAGTGCAAAAAATAAACAGTCCCTGAATCTCTGAAAAAAGCAATGTAACAGTTAAGTAATTGTAATATTTGTGGGTGTCTGTGTGATTCAGAACCTTCAGGATGAGATGGATAAACAGGAGAGCAGTCTGAGGAAGTTTGGCTCTATAACTCACCAGCTCCTGACCGAGAGTCACCCCTCCGTGGCTGAAACACTCAACAGAGCACTCCGGGACGTCAACATCAGGTAATAACAAAAACATGTCTTTCAATCACTTTAAATTTGAATTACACTTAAAATTTTAAATGTAAACCATCCAATGGGTTGATCTCAGTATGTAACCTCTTTCTCATTCTCTGCTTTAGGTGGAATCATCTATTAGAGCAGATCTCAGAGCAGCTGAGGAGCAGTAAGGCCTTGCTGGGGCTGTGGCAGCACTACAGGTCATTGTATGGCCAGTGTGTGACAGCAGTTCAGAAACAGGAGGAACGTGCTGATCGCCTGCTGAGGAGCGCCACTGACAGGGAAATCACAGAGGAGGAGAGCAGTGCCTGGATAAAGGACTGCAATGTGAGTAGAGATGAGACAATGAGGAATAGTTGTCCGGCATATGATCGTGTGAACATTTCTTAATGTAATGTATTTTTTAATCTTCCAGGGTCCAATTTTAGTGCTAGATTACTGCAGCCATATTTTGTGTGGTGAGATTTTTCCTGCTTAGGAACTGGGAATAAGCTCCTAAACTGCTTGTCGGCTCACTGTGAGGGTTCACAAAGCCTCTACCCCTCTGCAGATACCAAATTGCACCCTGTCCTTTTGTCTGCTTGAATGTAGATTCACACCACAATATAACAAAAGCCTTTAGAGACAGAGACCGCAGAGGGAAAGACAGGCCCCTGATTTACACTACAGGGGTCTCCTGGTGTCACGCTGGGCTTGTAAGACCATACTGGGAAATGTCTAGAGATGCACAGTCGTAATACTGTAAGCAGACTGTTACTTTGATTGAAGATCACTGATGCAAACCATTGCCAGACAAAGTGGTTAAGAAATTGGTGCTGTTGAGTTAAGATGTTTTTCTTTTGTTTGTTTTTATTTAAAAGTAACGGTGTACAGCTCAAACATAAATGTTCCTGTTGTAATAGAGAATATAGAATAAAACTACACACAATACAAAACTACACACAGCACATCACAAAATACGCTTGTCAGATGAATACAACACATGAAATTAGAAAATCAATGTCAGTGAGTGCAGAGTTGAGCAGACTTTAGAAATTGGTTTTGACAATTTTAGTAGAACTGCAGCCCCTCACGTTGTCTATCAGGCTATTCCATTACTTTGTGGCTTACAAAGAAAAGGTATGTGACAATACTTATACAGAGGATTTCTCCATCTTTGCTGGTTACCAAACTCACAGCACGTATAATGCTTGTTTTATTCATTCATGTCTCTACAAAAATTAGATTTTATGATTTCCTAGAAAAGGAAAGTTTGAGTTTGGTAAAAATGTCACACAAATGGAACCCTATGGATGAAAACCAAACACATTTAAAATATGACAAGGTTTTGATTACAGATTCTTCTATGTCTACTATGTCTGCAAAGACATTCATTGACTCTCTTCATAAATCTCCTCCTGATTCTCCTGTTTCTGTCTGATGTTACAACAGGACTGCCTTGGTGACCAAGACCAAGTGCACCAGTCCCTCCAGCAGCTGCAAGCATTAGGGGAACAGCTGAGGAGCCAAGTCGACGCCTCGTCCTCGGCATCCCTCCAGTCTGACCGCCTATCACTCACACATCGCCTAACAACACTAGAGCACGCCCTTCACAGGCAGCAAGATTTACTGCAGGTAGGGTAGCAGGGATTGGTAGACAGGCAGAATGAGATACATGTCACGTTTTCTACCATACATACACCAGATATGTGAATAAAGGGATATGATTAGTAGGTCATCACTTTTGTATTCACACTGTGTCTGTCTGACTGTTTCTAGTCTGGATCTCAGGCCTGTGAGGGCTTCAGAGAGCAGCTGGACACACTGATCTGTAAGGCTGCAGAGGCAGAGGAGGTGCTGAAGGAGTCTGACCCAGTCGGCTCACCAGAGCTCACTGTGGTTGAGACACGTATCGAAAAACTCAAGGTATGAAAAACGCTGCTGTCCCGGCTGTAGCCGTCATCGCTTTTTGTGACGTGATCATGTAATATAATTCACTGCAGCAAAAAGCTTTGAATTTAAATGATTTGAATGTTTTTGCAGGTTCACCTCTTGAAGCTGAGCAGTTTATCTCCAGACCTGGAACGTGTGAATGAGTTGGTGTACAGGTTACCAGTCAGTGACAGAGATGTTAAACGACTGCAGAATCTCAACAGAGCCTGGGCCACTCACTCTGCTCACCTCACTGAGAGGCTCAGGTAACTTAAACCTTCACATTTTACTTGTTTGTAGTGGCACTGTAAACTCTGAGCAGTCAATAACCACCACACTGCAAGCCCAACACCCACAAAAATAAATATTAATAGCTTTAGTTTGCACAAATTGCAGATTTTTTTTTGTTTGCCCTGAAATATAAAACTTACATCATCTCTGTAACAACAACTGTCTTTTTATAAACTTGGGAGGTTATTAAATAAAGATAACAAACTGTGTTTTTATATTGTATAACTTTATAATAAGATATACTTGAAGAAACTGTTTTACTTTTACTAAATTATCAATTGAGGGTTTACAGATTCATAATAAGATACTATTTATTATCAGCCTTCAGACCTTCTGGTGTAAACGCCAGTGAATCATAAATAAATAGGTGGTGGTGAGTCATGAAACGTCTTTTTGCCATCATCATTTTCTTTTATGGAGTAGAAGGTCAAAAATCTTTGAAGACTATATTAATAATGAAGTTGCTAAAAAAGACTTCAAAAAGTTACTCTGACCCTGAAGATACCTGTAAATGTGTCTTTCATTTTGATACGAGATTACAACCTGGCAACTCATAACTATGTTTTATGTATACAATATAATGAGTTATAAGTGATGTGTAAAGTAATAATAAAGTTAATAGTGGCAGTTTTTAATGTATAAGTCTTCTTGTATGCTGATACAGATGTTTCTAATGTTTTCTCTCCAGCAAACTGCAGTCAGTGTTGCTCCAGCAGCAGAGTTTCCTCCAGAAGTGTGAGGCCTGGATGGATTTCCTGTCTCAGACTGAACACAAGCTGGCTGCTGAGATCTCAGGCAACTACCAGAGTCTGCTGGAGCAACAGAGAGACCATGAGGTCAGAGGGTCGCTGTTTGTGTATCAGTGCATGTACGATAGCATGCTGTGTACTAAGTATTGTGCTTGTTTCTGTACAGTGTATTAATTGGTATATGTACTTGCAGTTGTTCCAGGCAGAGATGTTCAGCAGACAACAGATTCTTTACTCCATCATCAGTGATGGGCATCATTTGTTGGACCAGGGACAAGTGGATGACAGGTAAACAAACACACAGTTATATATGATAGTTTAACCGGTCCCAGGAAAAACATGTATCTAGCTAACTTACTATTCTCACTCTAACAGCGATGACTTCAGTGTGAAGCTAGCATTACTGAGCAATCAGTGGCAAGGTGTAGTGAGACGGGCCCAGCAGCGAAGAGGCATCATCGATAGTCTGGTTCGCCAGTGGCAGAACTACCAGGAGATGGCAGAAAAGCTGCTGCGATGGCTTCAAGAAGTGACCCGTGATCCAGATGTACATCAGCCAGGGGAACCAGTGGCACTGCAGCAGGCCAGAAACCTGTTAGATCAGATACAGGTAAGGACTATTTAAAACCTCATTACCTTACTAATTTTTTTTTTCTGAAATTAGGTTATCTAAAATATTTATGCTGTGCTATCTCAGCCAGCCACCATTCTAATTAAAATTAATTTCAGGTATATGGCAGTCGGATTAGGTTGGGAATGAGTTCAATCACTGATACTCCCACTTCGATTTTAAAGAAATTATATTCTCATACAGCTTGTTTGAAGAGTTTGAATTTTTTATGAGGTCACTGAAAAAAGACTTTGAGGCTATTTAAATAGTGCAGAGCCTCAACTTTTTAAAATTACCGAATGAACTCTTCACAAACTTACTGTATATCCTAATTTATACTACTCAACTTAAACTTAATTTAGCAAAAAATGAACCTAAAAAAATGTAAACCCTGCTCTAATAAACCCTCACCCTTTCTCCAACCTTAGAGTCCCTTAGTTAACCTGTATCCCCTCTGCCCTCTGTCTGTGTCTCTGCTCCTCCAGCTGAGGGATCGAGTGCTTCAAAGGCAGCAAGGAGGCTACATCCTGACTGTGGAGGCCGGCAGGAGCCTGCTGTTGTCAGCTGATGCCAGGGCTGAGTCCACCCTGCAGACAGAGCTGATGGAAATTCAGGAGAGGTGGAGGCACGCACATCACCGCCTAGACCAGCAGAGGAGGGAGCTGCATGGTTTGCTTAAGGTCAGACTTTAGCTGGAATAATCCTGAAGCTTCATTGTGCTCATTTTGTCTTTTTTCCCCTCTCTTGATGCTACATTGTCTCGTAACAACATAGTTAGGACTGCTTTGAGGTTTTTTTAGGCTAATTATTCCCATTCATGCTCATTATTTTTTATGTTTGACTCTTACCATTTTCAGTACTTTATAGTGGCAATTTGTGAGGTTTGCTGAACAATCAGTGCTGCATTATTGGACATACTGCCGCAGGAGGTCTTACTTGTGCACAGTCAGTGTTGCAAGTTAAGCTGTGTCTTCAACTATCAAGGGTGCTGAAGGGCTTCGGCCCATCTAAGCCTTAAATGAGCCAACCTGGCTGTACATGTAGGGCAGTGAATCCAGGTTATGACTTTAATTATGCAACATTGCACCCTCAGTTCTGAAAAGAGCTGAAGTACAGATATGTAGCACTCAGTATTCCATCTTCATAAGAATAGCATCTCTACACACTCAGGACACTCAAGCTTTACAAAATGGCACCAGTGCACAAAGATGAAAAAGGGCCAGCCCATGGCACACATCCACATTAAAATACACACACACACACTCACACGGACTGCAGGCACTGCAGTGAGCTGTGATGATTTGGACCCTGTGAGGTGGATATTACAGGCTGCGTTAGTGCCCTGTTTTGAAAGAGACTGAATGACGCAGTTCAAAAAATGCATTCAAGGTTTCAGCTTTTTTGTCGAAGGTCTTTGTCATAATCTCATTCTCGTACAATCTCATTTTCTTCCTCAGTTTACACAGCTACTGTAGCTATCCTTTAAACATGACTCTCGCTTCAGCTATGCTACTTTGCTGCATTTCTTTCCAAATATTACCATGTTTAATCCTGCATAGGACTGTATCCTGAACTCTAAAAATAGCCTAAATCCATGCCCTTTGGAGCAGAACCTCCCTCGTTTGTTATCAAGCTCTGTTAATTCTCTTCTTTGGCTGGTGGATTTTTGCTGAATCACTCTTTCTGATGGTGCTGCTTGGGAGGCTCACAGCTAAGTGGGCCATCTATGGCATGAGAAGTGATGTGGGCTGACTTCAGCCATGCGTTGATGTGTGCCTGTGTGTGTGTGCATATAAGGTGTGTGTGTTTATGATTCTGCAGCTCCATTCTTACTGATGCCACCGTTACTGCTGCAGGAAGAATTTATAGCAACTTGTCTCTGTAAAAGACGGTCTGCTGTCCATACATATGTTTGTGTTTTCTGCTCTAATTCTTCTAATTCTATTCTAATCGTGTCTGTTTGTGTAGAACTGGGAAAGATGTGAGAAGGGCATAGACGTGTCACTGGAGAAACTGAGAGCCTTCAAGAGAAAGCTGTCTTTGCCGCTGCCAGACC